>LVTN01001859.1:27361-52079 GCA_001649415.1 Musa itinerans | reverse complement strand
AAACAATGGTGCAATTCATCAATTTTCAAATTATGACAAAAATAAAGTGTCATTCTTATTTCAATATGTCATAATTGAGATAAACCTTGAATTTAAATTTAATTCAAGTCAATGCAATTTTAATCATGATTCTCATATATGATATGCAATACATCAAATACATCTTCATAATAAAATCATAAGTATTGCATAAGCAAGCAACTTTGCTTCCTATAAAGTTTTTCTTCTTGCAATTTGTGAGCTAGCAAATTTTACACATGAAAGTTGGCAAAAATTTTTACATCTTTTGAAATAAGCAAGCCTTTTGCTTCTTGTTGAAGTATGCAAGCTAGCAAAATTTGCTCCCCCTATGTTATTGTCAAAAAGAAGGGAATAACAATACAATAGTGCAATTCATTTCCCTTTACTAGAATCTTAAAATCATGATAAGGGTAAATAACAAAGATGAAGAATCAAGTCGTGAATGTCAAAATAATTTTTTTTTTATCATGAATATTTCATCATTGCATGCATCAAAATAATATCATGAGTATTTTATGCATTCATATCATCACATGAAGAATATCAAGAAGAACTTGGTGATGAGATATACTTCATGAATATAAAGAATTTTATATGATAAAATTTAAGTCATAAACCATAAAAGATGTCAAATAGCATATCATGGTTTATTTGAATAAGTCTTAAGCATATCATGGTTTATTTGAATAAGTCTTATTTTTAGTGAATAGCAAAAAGAATAGTAGGAGAACAAGATCTCAATTCATGCATATCAATAGATATGATTAGGGGTAAAATGAAGATATCTTGATTAAAAAAAATCTCATGTAATTCCAAGAAATCAAGATCATGTTTTTGATAAAACTTATTCAAATTCAAATCATCAAAATCTCAACATTACTTTCAAGAGATTCAAAATGGCATAAATAATTTTATTGATGTCTTAGTGAAAAATCGATAAGGTAGGGATTTGAGAAGTTTTCAAGAAAAATACTTTCCTCTTTTTGTTTCAACTTATTGATTGATTTCATACATGCATGTTCTTTTCTTTTATGCCAAATCCATGCATCATTCATTAACACCGAAAAAGAACTTTCGAAAGATAGCAAAGTTCCATAATCACAAAAATCATCATGCATAATTTTGAAATATAAATTTATTAAGCATGATCATTATGCATGACATCAAAATATGGTTTCAAAATATTTAATATTTTCATTACATAATTACTTCTTGAAAAACATTCATAGGATCATCATTAGATTTAAGTCTAATATTTTATTCCATTAACATAAAACATGTAATTTTTATTATCATTTTCAAAATTACTAGCATGATCATAATTTTTGCATTTTTATTTTTAAACATGTAATTTTCAAAAAAAAAATTCTAAACTAAATAAGAAAGAAAATGCATCATGGAAAGCATCATATAATTTTGAAATAAATTAAGGGCTTTTCTATTACCTCAACGTCGAAAGCTGTTAAGGCGTAGTTTGCCACCTCGCCTTTCTTGATTTTCTCCTCGTCTTCGAAGGAGCTCGATTCATCCCAATTTTTATTCTTCTTCTTGCGTTTAAAGCAAGTAGTTATGTTCTTTTTTTCTTTAAGTTTTGTTTCATTAACTTTTAAATTTCTTAGTGAGTTCAAATTCACCATCACTTGAGCTTATTCTTGAGTGGTCTCCATGTGTTCTAAGTCTGAAATCCTTCTTGTTCTTTGGAAGGTGGTTCTCAAGTTCTTTACGTGCATTGCACGTCATTTCATAGGTCATCAAAGACCCGATAAGTTCTTCGATTAAAAAAAAATTTAAATTTTTTTATTCTTAAATAGTGATTACTATTGAATCTCAAGTTTTAGAAAGTGAGCGCAAAATCTTGTTAACAAGTTCAAAATTCGAAAAGCTTTTATCAAGAGCTTTTAAACCATTGACGATATTCGTAAAACGGGTGTACATGTCTTTAATGGTTTCGCTTGGTTTCATATGAAATAGTTCAAAATCGTGCATCAAAAAATTAAGTTTAGAATCCTTAACACTACTTGTGCCTTCGTGTGTGGTTTCAAGAGTGTGCCAAATATCGAAAGTCATTTCGCACATAGAAACTCGATTAAACTCGTTTTTGTCTAAGGCACAAAATATGGCATTTATAGCCTTTGCATTTAGAGAAAAAACCTTATTCTCCAAATCATTCCAATGGTTCATTGGAAGAGAAGACTTTTGAAAATCATTTTTGACTAAATTCCATAAATCGAGATTCAACGGAAGCAAGAAAACTCTCATTCAAGTTTTCCAAAATGTATAGTGCGTCCCATTGAAAAAGGGAGGATGAATGAGAGAGTGACCCTCTTGAAAGCCGAAAAGAGCCATTTCTCTTTGGGTGTTAAACCAAATGAGAAAACGAGGCTCTGATACCAATTGTTAGGATCGGGATCGGCACTAAGAGGGGGGGTGAAATAGGGTAGCGGTAAAATAATGTCGGTTTAAAAAACCTTCGTACGATAAAAACTATTTCTGATGAAAATCGATTTCGAAAATTTAACTTGAAAGCATATGTTTATGAATTGAAGGCAACAAGCACTTAAAGAGGTTTGCAGTAAGGTAATATGGTAAACAGAAATGCAAACCAGAGAACACGCCAATTTATAGTGGTTCGGTCGTCGTGACCTACATCCACTCCGCTGATTCCTCTTCCATTGAGGCCACCGGGATCTACTAACGATCTTCCTTTAATAGGCGAAGATCAACCTCCTTCTTACACCCCTCTTCTCCTTTTCATAGGTTTAGGAGACAACCCTTACAAGCACTCACACTCCTCTTACAAAATTCTAACACTTCAAACTTGAGGAGGATTCTCACAAGAGATTTCTACAGCGTTTTTCCTTTTTTAAACTCTCTGTGCTTGTATATTTTAACCAGGGATGAGAGGGGTATTTATAGGCTTCAAGTTGATTCAAACTTGGAGCCTAAAAATATCTCATCCCGGGTTTCCCTAGTATGGGCGGTACCACTGCCCAATAGAGCTCGGAGACCGAGCTCTGGCGGTACCACCGCCTGACAGGGGCGGTACCCACCGTTGCCAGTATTTACTGCCGGTGGTACCACCATTGGCAGTATTTACTACCGATGGTACCACCGCTGGCAGCATTTACTACCAATGGTACCACCGCCTAGACCACCTGGGAGACTAAGTCTCCTAGGCGGTGCCATTACCGGCACTGGCGGTGCCACAACCGGCCAGGCTTTCAGCATTCTGTTAGGCCTTGAATCTAGCCTAAACTAGCCCAACTTTAGGCCCAATTGGCCTCTAACAGAGTTGATGGGATTACCTCCCAATCCCAACTCAAATTATGTGCTAACTACGATTCCAAAGACATAATCTAAGCAAGATAAGTCTAGTTTCTTTCGGCGAGCTTCCGATGATCTTCTAGTGAACTTCTGACGATCTCTCGACAATGTTCCGGCAAACTCCCGACAAGCTCCTAGACTTCACGATGATCTTCTTGGCGAGTTCCGACGAGCTTCTCTGGCAAGCTCCAAGACTTCTCGGCTAGTTCAGATAGAACTTCCGACGAAAGTCCGAACTTCCCACGAACTCCCAACGAAATCGCGTCCTTGACTTCGGAACTTCATTTTGCTTCATGCCTTGCTATTAATCAAGTTGTTCGGCATGTCATTGGTCCCTCGACACTTCGTCCGATTCTTCGGTGCATCATCCTCTCTTGCGACCTATTGCCCAATCGGCTAGTTGACTCCGCAACTCCGATATCCTTGGCGCAATATCTGCTCTTCTTGGCTCGATGCCCGAATCCACAGCCTGAAACCTTCTGTTGATACGTCGACTGTTCCTCCAGCCCGACGTCCAATCTTCTGACATGTTTTTCCCCGGCACAACATGATTCTTCCTGCTTTAATTATCTCATTTTGATCGAAGCATCCTACGTCACTCAAAACATAGATTAAAACATAAACACTTATCGATTGGTTTCATCATCAAAATCCAAGATTCAACAATATATACATGCATATATGCAATAGTAATATAAAGTGATAAATACCAAAATATAATAAGCAAAAAGATTATGTGTCAAGTCACACATGTCATCACTCATGTGATTGGCTTGCAGGGCACCTATGACTAGCACTTTCATACCCCAAGACTTTAATATTTTGTTCACACTTTTGTGCCCTTTCATGCAGAAAAGGGTGTGATATTTATAGGCCCCAATGGCTTCAGAATTGGAGCCAAAAAGTGTCACATCCTCGAATTTTAGGGTACTATCGCCATTATTGAGCGGTACTACCACTTGTAGACTGACACTAGGTGGTACGACTGCCTGACAGAGCTCGGAGACTGAGCTCTAGCGATACCACTGCTTGACAGCATTAACTATCAGCAGTACCACTACCTAATCTGGGTGGTACCACTGCCTAGAGCACTTGGGAGACCGAGTCCCAAGCGATGCCACCACCGACCGTGACTTCAGGTGCTGAATGAGCTATTCAACCGGCCCAATTCAGCCCTGTTAAGGGCCTAATTGACTTAGTGGGATTACCTCCCAATCCTAACTCGACTTAAGGTCTAACCACGATAATTTAGACATTTAAATAAGCAATCTTGGTCTGGTATGTCAACTGTTCTTCCTGCGAGCTTTCGGCAATTTCCGACGAACTTCCGATGATCTCTCGACAATGTTCCAGTGGACTCCTAGCAAGATCTTGGACTTTACGACGATCTTCTTGGCAAGTTCTGATGAGCTTCTTTGGCAAGCTCCTAGACTTCTCGGTTAATTCCGATAGAACTTTCGATGAACGTCCAGACTTCCGACGAACTCTCGAACTCCCAACGAGATCTCGTTCTTGACTCCTGCCCAACATTTGTTTTATGTCTTACCACTATCATAGTTAATCCTGTATACTTTTCTCAACATATAGGTTAGATCAAACAATTTATCAATTGATTTCATCATCAAAATCCTAGATTCAACATGTACCACCGCCTGCAGTATTGACACTAGGCGATACCACCATCCAGTTTGGTGGTACCACCGCCTGACACCCTACCACTAGGTAGTACCACCTCCTGATAGTCTTGGAGATTGAGTCTAGGAGATACCACTGCCCAAACTGGTGGTACAACCACCTGACATAGTCTCGGAGACAATGCCACCGATGGTTCCACTTGTTGGGTCACTGTTTAGGCCTTTCACTTAGCCCAACATAGCCCAATTGGCCCCTAATTGAATTGGCCCAATTCAAACACAATTACGCCAAAATCCTACTTTGATCTAGACAATTATTACAAAGCTAAATCAAATATTGTCCGGCATGTCATTGGTTCATCGATGCCTCATCTGATTCTTTGGCGCATCGTCCTCTCTTGCAGCCTATTGCCCAATCATGCAACACTAATTTCATTAGTGCAATTTTTGCTCTTCTTGGCCCGATGCCCGATCCCATGTCCCGAGGCCTTCGGTCGATACGTTGATCGATCCTCCGGCTCGATGTTCAATCTTCTAACATGTTCCACTCCGGCCCAACATGATTCTTCCTACTTTAATTATCTCTCCCTGATTGAAGCTTCCTGCATCACTCAAAACGCAGATCAGATAAACACTATCAATTAGTTTCATTATCAAAATCCGAGATTCAACAAAGGAAGAAGCCTGATCTTAAGATTGATATGATTTGAGGTTGCCCTGCCCACATTAAAAGACACAACCTCGATAAGTTGGAATCGAGGACGGAGCGGTGCAAGTTCGTGGGATTCCTTAGGGAAACTTGCGAGTATTATTTCTATTATCCCAAGGGCCAAAAGATCTTTGTAGCCAAGAGACTTGTGTTTTTGAGAAGGAACACATTCTTGATGAAGATAATGGGAGCGTGATAGAGTTGAGTGAGGTTGGAAAACTGAACTCAGGCACCACTCCATAGCCTGAGTCTGTTCAAGTACTTAGCATACAAGTTTTGACTTTACATAGGTCTGGTAGAATATCCCATCCTCTTGAGAGATATATGAGACATATTAAAGAGGAGGATGTTGAGGATATTGATCCTCAGACCTATAAGGAGGCTATTATGAGTATAGACTCTAGGAAGTGACAAGTGTTGAATCTCAAATTCTAATGATGAAACTAATTGATAGTGTTTATAATCTGATTTGTGTTTTAAGTGATGCAGGAAGCTTTGATCAGGGAGAGACAATCAAAGTAGCAAGAATCTTGTTGGGCCAAAGTGGAATATGTCAGAAGATTGGACGTCGAGCCGAAGGATCAATCAACGTATCAGCATAAGGCTTTGGGACATAAGTTCAGGCATTGGGCCAAGAAGAGCAGAAATTACACCACGAAAATCGGAGTTACGGAAGTCAACTGACTGATTGGGCAATAGACCGCAAGAGAGGATGATGTGCCAAAGAATCGGACGAAGCATCGATGAACTAATGATATGCCGGACAACATTTGATTCAAGCTTTATAATAATTGTCTAGATCAAAGTAGGGGTTAAGTGTAATTGGGTTAGAATTGGGCCAACTCAATTAGGGGCCAATTGGGCCTAAGTTTGGGCTGTGTTGGGCTAAATGAAAGGCCCAAATAGTGACCCAATAGGTGGAACTGTCGGTGGCACAGTCTTTGAGACTGTGTCAGGTGGTGGTATCGCCTAGTGGCAGGGTGTCAGGTGGTGGTACCACTAGACGGGGCATTTGTATTGCCTAGTGTCAGTGCTGTAGGTGGTGGTACCGCCCAACACAGGCGGTGGTACCGCCAATACCTCAAAAATTGGGGATGAGACACTTTTAGACTCAAAGTTTGAATCCACTTAAAACCTATAAATACCCCTCTCATCCCTGGTTAACACACAAGAATTGAGAGCTAAAAAGGAATAAAACACTATTGTAATCTTGTGAGAACTCTTAAACTCTAAAGTGTTAGTAAAGTTTAAGAGAGGAGGTTGTAAGGGTGTATGTTGAATCTCGGATTTTGATGATGAAATCAATTAATGTGTTTATGATCTGATCTGCATTTTGAGTGATGTAAGAAGCTTCAATCAGGGAGAGATAATTAAAAGCAGGAAGAATCATGTTGGGCCAAAGCGGAATATGTCAGAAGATTGGATGTCGAGTCGGAGGATCGGTTGACGTATCGATAGAAGGCTTCAGGCCATGGGTTCGAGCATCGGGCCAAGAAGAGCGGAAATTGCGCTAAGGAAATCGGAGTTGTGGAGGTCAACTGGCCGATTGGGCAATAGGCCGCAAGAGAAGACGATATGTCGAAGATTTGGATGAAGCGCCGATGAACCAATGTTATTCTAGACAATATTTGATTAGCTTTGTAATAAATATCTCTCTCATCCCTGCTCAGATTACAAATAACTGAGAGCAAAAAGAAAAGAAAATGCTGTTGTAATCTTGTGTGAACTCCTCTCAAACTCTAAGTGTTAGTGAAGTTTAAGAGAGTAGGTTGTGGAGGTATAAAGGTTCTCTCCTGAGCCCGTCAAAAGGAGATTAGAGTTGTAAGAGGGTGGTTGGTCTTTGTCTATTAAAGGAAGACTGCTAGTGGATGCCGATGGCCTCGATGGAAGAAAAATCGAGAATGATATAGGTCACGACGACCAAACCACTATAAAAATCTGGTTTGTATTTATTTAAAGCTTTTAATTTTAATTGTAAACTGCCTTACTTGCTACACTCTTCTGTGCGCTTTCAAGTTAAATACATTTTCGATATCGATTTTATTGAAATGAAGATTTTTTAAAACTAACATTTTTATCCGCTGCACTAATTCACCCCCCCTCTTAGTGTCAACTCGATCCTAACAGTTGGTATCAAAGCTATATTTTTCTCATTTGGTTTAACACCCAAGATAATTGGCTCTTTTTGGCTTTCAAGAGGGCTTTTCTATCATTCATCCTCCCATGTTTAATGGGACGGACTATACTTATTGGAAAACTCGGATGAGAATTTTCTTGCTTTCCTTGAACCTTGATTTATGGAATATTATTGAAAATGGATTTAAAATGTCTTCTCTTCCAATGAACGATTGGAATGAGTTGGAGAAGAAGACTTTCTCTTTAAATGTCAAGGCTATGAATGTCTTATTTTGCGCTTTAGATAAAAATGAATTCAATCGAGTGTCTATTTATGAAACCGCTTTCGATATTTGGCACACTCTTGAAACCACACACGAAGGCACTAGTAGACTTAAAGATTTGAAGATTAATCTTTTGATGCATGATTTTGAGTTATTTCATATGAAACCAAGCGAAACCGTCAGAGACATGTATGTTAGGAACGAGTCGGCACTAAAAGGGGGGGTGAATTAGTGCAGCGGTAAAAACTACGTTGGTTCTGAAATTTTTCATATGATCAAAATCGAACTCAGAAGATATTAACTTGGAAGTGTAAGGGAGTATAGTGAAAGCAACAAGAAGGTAGTTTGTAGTTAAAATAAATTGCTCAAAAGAAATGCACACCAGATTTGTATAGTGGTTCGGTCATCGTGACGTACATCCACTCCATCGATTCCTCTTCCGTCGAGGCCACCGGCATCCACTATCAATCTTCCTTTAATTGGCAAAGATCAACCTCCTTCTTACAACTCTATTCTCTTTTTGATAGGTTCAGGAGAGAACGTTTATAACCCCCTTCACTCCTCTCTCAAACTATACTAACACTTAGGTTTTGAGAGGAATTCACAAACAATTACAATAGCATTTTCTTTCCCTTTTTGCTCACAGTTGTGTGTTTGTTAACTAGGGATGAGAGGGGTATTTATAGGCCTCAAGTTGATTCAAACTTAGAGCCTAAAAATGTCTTATCCTGCGTCTCCGAGTATGGGTGGTACCATCGCCTATGCTGGGCGGTACCAACGCTAGTGCCAATCTAACACTGTCAATGACACTGGGCGATACCACTGCCTGACACCTGACACTGGGCGGTACCACTGCCTAGTCTGACGGTACCACCGTCTGACAGCCTCTCGGAGACTGTGTCTGGGCAGTACCATTGCCTGACACAGTCTCGGAGACTATTGCACGATGGTTTCACCTGTTTGATCACTGTTTGGGCCTTTCACTTGGCCCAACACAGCCCAAACATGGGTCACTGAATGGGCCTTTATCTTGGCCCAAAACAACCTCATTTCGGGCTCAGTTGGCCTCTAATTGAGTTGGCTTAATTACATTCTAAACTGACTCAATGAGACTCTAAATTAACAAGATCTAGACATAATCGATTACAAGCAAATCCTATGTTGTCTGATATGTCATTGATTCTTTTAGTGCTTCGTCCGATTCTTCGACGCATCATCCTCTCCTTCGGTGTATTGCCCAATCAGCATGTTGTCTTCTCGCAACATCCGATCTCCTTGGCGTAATGTCCGATCTTCTTGGCACGATGCTCGAATTCACGGCCCAAAGCCTTCTACCGATACGTCGACCGTTCCTCCGGCCCGACATCCAATCTTCTGACATATTTGCTCTGGCCTAACATTTGATTCCTCCTACTTTAATCTATTTGCCTTTTCTGATCAAAGTTAGCCCTACGTTACTCAAAACGCTCATTAGATCATAACACTTATCAATTGATTTCATCATCAAAATTTGAGATTCAATAATGTACACCCATTTTACGGATGTCGTCAATAGTTTAAAAAGTCTTGGTAAATTTTTTTCTAATTTTGAACTTATTAATAAGATATTAAGATCCCTTTCTAAAAATTGGGAATCGAAAGTACTAGCAATACAAGAATCAAAGAACTTGAACCATTTTCTGATTGAAGAACTTATTGGGTCTTTAATGACCTATGAAATGACATACAAGGCACATGATGTATTTGATGAACTTGAGAACAACTTTCCAAAGAATAAGAAGGATTTGACACTGAGAACTCAAGAAGACCACTCGAGCGAAAGCTCAAGTGATGATGACATAGAACTCCTCACAAGTAAATTTATAAAATTTATAAAATATTAAACTAAGAATAAAAATGAACTTAAAAAGAAAAAGTTGCCAAAGAACAAGAAAGCACTCAAAGTGACTTGGGACGAAACGAGTGCATCCGAAGATGAGGAGAAAATCAATGAAGACGAAGTGGCGAACTTCGCTTTGGTGACTCTCGACAATGAGGTAAACAACTTAAACAAAACTCCTTTACATTGTTTAGAAATTACTTGATGCTTTTTCACGAGTTATTTTAAAATTAGTTAGTAAAATAAAAAATAAAAAAGAAATGAAACCATGCTTGATGGATATGCTTTATGTTTAATGATGATTTGAAATCATTCTTAATGAGTTTATATTTTGAAATTATGCATGATAATTTTTGTGATTTATGGCCTTTGTATGAAAGACTTGAACATGAAATCAATCATAAAATTTGGAACTAAAAGAATTTGAGCTATCTTTAATCTTATAAGAATCTATCTACGTTGTTTTTATTTTCCAAAAAGTGATTTTGATGATGATTTTGGATTCCTTTTCGTATGATTCGTTTTAATGATGAGATGATATATCCAATCCAATCTCGATTCTTGACATTAATAATTTCAGATTTATTTGAATCAAGATATCTTATATGATCTCCTATGATTCTATTTATTATTTACTAAAAAGGAGATTTGTCAAGATGAATCATTCACGAATTGATCTTTCATATTAATATTCTTCATGTCATATTTTTTATATGACTCCTTTGTAATTATGATTTATATATCTCATAATATAATTGAATCATTGAAGAAAAAAAGGGGAGATTAATGAATCTATCTATGTTTTTTTATGAATCTCTTGAAAATGATTTTGATTTGACGATTTAAATTTGAATGAGCTTTATCTTGATTTTTCAAGATTTATAACTTGAGAGTTCTTATGCATGAATCAAGATATTATATCATTTGATCTCCTATGTTTCTTTTTGCTATTTATAATAGAAGAGATTTGTTGAAATAAATCATGTCTTGTGGCATTCATGATTTGATATTAATATCTTTCATTTCATGATTTATGAATGATATTTCTTTGTATTCATAAATTGTATATCTCATCACCAAATTATTATTTATTTTTTTTGTGATGACTTGAACATTTACACCATTATGTTTTTCCCTTCTTCTTTCTTGTTTATAATGACAAAAGGGGGAAAGAAAATAGCTAGCATCTCAAGAGAACCAAATTTGCTAGCTTGAATGATAAACTTATATATGTTAGATCTCCTAAATGTATAAATTCTTCTTATACATTTTTCAGATCATGATCTTGATTTCTCGATTTTTAGACTTGAATCTTATTTTTGAATTAAGATCGTTTCCCTATCATTCCTTATATATACAAAAGAATAGATATGTCAAAAATCATGACTTGATCTTTCATTTTTGACGATTGGAATATTGATGTAAATTTGTTATTTATCTTTGTCATTCTTTAAAAATTATTGTAAAAGAAAATAGAATTACAAAATTATATTCTTCCCTTTTTTTTGCAATGATAAAGGGGGAGATAAAATCATACTAGCATGTACATCGCAAAGAGAGGCAAACTTGTTGGCTTGCTCATCTCAAAAGAGAAGCAAGAAGTGTTATTTTACAAATCTCAAGAGAAGTAATGTTTACTAAGTTACACTTTTGTTGATGACAAAGGGGGAGAAGATATGATGATATGAGAATCATATATAGTAGGATGTAATATACTTTGATATTTTGATATCACGATGATTTGAAATATTTATGATGATGCATGCAAAACTTATGATAATGATGCATTCAATGCAATGATATGCATATATATATGTTGCAAATATTCATGATTAAATTTGCATTGACTTGAATTCAATTTGAATTCAAGGTTCTATCAATATGATATATTGATAGAGGGAGTTAAGGTTAACTCCGTCATCAATTGGTTGTCATTATCAAAAAGGGGGAGATTGTTGAACCTCAGATTTTGATGATGAAATAAATTAATGTGTTTATGATCTGATCTGCGTTTGAGTGACGCAGGAAGCTTCGATTAGGGAGAGATAATTAAAAAAGCAGGAAGAATCATGTTGGGCCAAAGTGAAACATGTTAGAAGATTGGACGTCGATCCGGAGGATCGATTGACATATCGATAGAAGGCTTCGGGCCATGGGTTCGGGCATCGGACCAAAAAGAGCGAAAATTGGGCCAAGGAAATCGGAGTTGCTGAGGTCAACTAGTCGATTGGGCAATAGGCCACAAGAGACGACGATGCGCTAAAGATTCGGATGAAGCACCGATAAACCAATGATGCCGAATAATATTTGATTAGCTTTGTAATAATTATCCAAATTGAAATAGGTTTTAGGCGTAATTAGATTAGAATTGGGCCAACTCAATTAAGGGCCAATTGGGCCCAAGTTTGAGCTGTGTTAGGCCAAGTAAAAGGCCTAAATAATGACCCAACAAATGGAACCATCGATGGCACAGTCTTTGAGACTATGTCAAGTGGTGGTACCGCTAGTCTGGGCAATGGTACTGCCCAACACAAGTGGTGGTACCGCCAGTGCCCCAAAATCCGAGGATAAGACATTTTAGACTTCAAGTTTGAATCCACTTGAGGCTTATAAATACCCTTCTCATCCCTGCTCAGACTACAAACAATTGAGAGCAAAAAGAAAAGAAAACGCTGTTGTAATCTTGTGTGAACTCCTCTCAAACTCTAAGTGTTAGTGATGTTTAAGAGAGGAGGTTGTGGGGGTGTAAAGGTTCTCTCCTGAGCTTGTCAAAAGGAGATTAGAGTTATAAGAAGGTGGTTGGTCTTCACTTATTGAAGGAAGATTGCTAGTGGATGCCGGTGGCCTCGACGGAAGGGGAATCGGTAGAGTGGATGTAGGTCACAATGACCAAACCACTATAATTCGGTTTGCATTTCTGTTTTGTTATTTACCTTAATTGCAAAATGCCTGCAAACTGCCTTACTTGCTACACTCTTCCATGTGCTTTCAAGTTAAATACATTTCCGATATTAGTTTTATCGAAACGAAGATTTTTCAAAACTAACGTTTTTATCCGCTGCACTAATTCACCCCCCCTCTTAGTGTCGACTCGTTCCTAACAGTAAAGGTTCTCTCCTGAGCTTGTCAAAAAGAGATTAGAGTTGTAAGAAGGTGGTTGGTCTTTTCCTATTGAAGGAAGACCGCTAGTGAATGCCGGTGGCCTCGACGGACGAGGAATCGGGAATGGATGTAGGTCACGACGACCGAACCACTATAAAAATTTGGTTTACATTTATTTTAAGCTTTTCATTTTAATTGCAAACTGCCTTACTTGCTACACTCTTTCATTCACTTTCAAGTTAAATACATTTTTTATATCTATTTTATCAAAACAAAGATTTTTCAAAACTAACATTTTTATCCACTGCACTAATTCACCCCCCCCTCTTAGTGCCGACTCGATCCTAACAGTATAAAGGTTCTTTCTTGAGCCTGTCAAAAGGAGATTAGAGTTGTAAGAATGTGGTTGGTCTTTGCCTACTAAAGGAAGACCGCTAGTGGATGCCAGTGGTCTCGATGGAAGAGTAATCGGGAGTGGATATAGGTCACGACGACCGAACCACTATAAAAATCTGGTTTGCATTTATTTTAAGCTTTTTATTTTAATTACAAACTGCCTTACTTGCTATACTCTTTCATGCACTTTCAAGTTAAATACATTTCTGATATCGGTTTTATCAAAATGAAGATTTTTCAAAACCAATATTTTTATCCGCTGCACTAATTCACCTCTTAGTGCTGACTCGATCCTAACAGTAAATGTTCTCTCCTGAGCCTATCAAAAGTAGAATAGAGTTTTAAGAAGATGGTTGGTCTTCGCCTATGGAAGGAAGACTGCTAGTAGATGCCGGTGGCCTTGACGGAGGAGGAATCGAAAGTGGATGTAGGTCACAACGACCGAACCACTATAAATTCTGGTGTGTTCTTTCCTTACTGCTTATTCTCTTTACTGCATTCAACTTTACTTCATTGCAAACTGTCCAATCCCCTCTTCTCTACTCACTTCCAAACTTATTCGAGTCAAACAAACGGTTTCCATCGAACTTAGAATTTCACCGAACGAAGTTTTTTGAAATCGTTTAAATTTGTCGTTTTTATCTACTGCACTAATTCAACCCCCCCCCCCCACCTTAGTGCCGACTTGATCCTAACAACAAGAAGCTATGAATTCTGATATGGATTCCATATACTCCAATAAGGTTTGGAACCTAGTTGATGCACCTAAGGGTATTATACCTATCGGTTGCAAGTGGCTCTTCAAGGAGAAGATTGGTATAGATGGAAAGATAGAGACCTATAAAGATATAGTGCATGCTCTAAGTGTCACAAGCAGGTATCAGGCGGATCTAAGCTTGGAGCACTGTGCTAGGACTCCAACTAGGAGAGTCCTAATTGAGAGGGGCATTCATGTAAAACCTACCTAGCCGACCCCTATTAAAGAGGTAAAGAGGCTGACTAGGGTTAGGAGGTTGTTTCTTAGAGAAGCATTAGGAGTTATAGAGGAATATTCCTTTGGTTTCGTTAAAAAATTCTTAATATAAACCACTGATCTTTTACATCCAAATTGCTACACTTTAGACGTAAAAATCTGCTGACACTTCCTAACTGTGGATTTTCCTTTGGTTTCGTTAAAAAATTCTTAATATAAACCACTGATCTTTTACATCCAAATTGCTACACTTTAGACGTAAAAATCTGCTGACACTTCCTAACTGTGGATTTTCCTTTGGTTTCGTTAAAAAATTCTTAATATAAACCACTGATCTTTTACATCCAAATTGCTACACTTTAGACGTAAAAATCTGCTGACACTTCCTAACTGTGGATTTTCCTTTGGTTTCGTTAAAAAATTCTTAATATAAACCACTGATCTTTTACATCCAAATTGCTACACTTTAGACGTAAAAATCTGCTGACACTTCCTAACTGTGGATTTTCCTTTGGTTTCGTTAAAAAATTCTTAATATAAACCACTGATCTTTTACATCCAAATTGCTACACTTTAGACGTAAAAATCTGCTGACACTTCCTAACTGTGGATTTTCCTTTGGTTTCGTTAAAAAATTCTTAATATAAACCACTGATCTTTTACATCCAAATTGCTACACTTTAGACGTAAAAATCTGCTGACACTTCCTAACTGTGGATTTTCCTTTGGTTTCGTTAAAAAATTCTTAATATAAACCACTGATCTTTTACATCCAAATTGCTACACTTTAGACGTAAAAATCTGCTGACACTTCCTAACTGTGGATTTTCCTTTGGTTTCGTTAAAAAATTCTTAATATAAACCACTGATCTTTTACATCCAAATTGCTACACTTTAGACGTAAAAATCTGCTGACACTTCCTAACTGTGGATTTTCCTTTGGTTTCGTTAAAAAATTCTTAATATAAACCACTGATCTTTTACATCCAAATTGCTACACTTTAGACGTAAAAATCTGCTGACACTTCCTAACTGTGGATTTTCCTTTGGTTTCGTTAAAAAATTCTTAATATAAACCACTGATCTTTTACATCCAAATTGCTACACTTTAGACGTAAAAATCTGCTGACACTTCCTAACTGTGGATTTTCCTTTGGTTTCGTTAAAAAATTCTTAATATAAACCACTGATCTTTTACATCCAAATTGCTACACTTTAGACGTAAAAATCTGCTGACACTTCCTAACTGTGGATTTTCCTTTGGTTTCGTTAAAAAATTCTTAATATAAACCACTGATCTTTTACATCCAAATTGCTACACTTTAGACGTAAAAATCTGCTATAGTACCTTTCCATGATCCTCATTTCTTCCAAACCTTCCACTACCCATGCCATTAACCCATCAATAGAAAAAAGACAAGGACATCTTTGATCTATAGGCATATGCTATGGCTTCTCAAGATCCAATTGATGCCAAATTTGAAGCATGGGAATCTCGGATTGAATCGCGGCTTGAATCGTGCTTGGAGGACAAATTGTGTGCTTTGTTCTCAGAATTCAAAATTGAACAACCACCAAGTCCAACCAAATCCCAGTGAGGAGAGAGTTTAGAGAGGCCTCCAGAGAAGGAGGGATAGCCCTCGGACATGCTGCAGCCACACATGAGGGTGGATTTCCCATGATGGGATGAAGGAGACCCAGTGGGGTGGATTTCGCGCCCTGAACGTTACTTTCGCTACTATCGAATATCAGATGATGTTATGATAGAAATTGCTATCATCCACCTTGAAGGAGATGCTATTCAATGGTACAATTGGTTGGAATACAATCATGGGGCTCCGATGTGGAATCAATTTAAGAATGCACTGCTGAATCGTTTCGGACCTACGGAGTATGAAAATATCGATGGCAAACTCGTAAAGATTCGACAAACCTCTATGATTCAAGAGTACCAAACAAGGTTTGAGAAGCTATCTTACCTTGCTCATGATTGGACTGACTGTTAATTGTTAGGAACACTCATCGAAGGACTCAAGCCAGAGATAAAAGGGGAGGTTAAGGCGCGGCAACCCCGTACCGTGATGACTGCGATTTCTTTCGCCCGAATACAAGAAGAATGGCTCAACTAAGATGCTCGGAGGATGAGAACCTCTCCTAGGCCCGTGGTATATAAACCCCCTTCTGCTCCTAGCTGTCCTTTGCTGCCAAAAAATTTGACAAGAGAAGCACTATGTGACCGATCAGCAAAGGGTCTTTGTTGGCATTGCGACGAGCCGTGGAACCATGATCATCGCTGCAAAAGGGGCCGCCTCCTACTGATTGAACCCCTTGAAGATATGGAGGAGGAGATCCAAGAGTATGAGGAAGAGGTCATAGATGAAGAACAGTAGTCGGTTGATATTACGAAGCATGCCCTTGCCGTTCTTATTGACACTGGGAGCACTAACCTAAACACGAACTTGCAAACTATGAAAGTGGGAGGACTTCTGAAGCAACAATCTATCACCGTTCTTATTGACACCGGGAGCACTAATAATTTTATGAATAGCAAAGTTGCTATCCGGATGGCCTTACCTATCGAGAATTGCAGCAGGTTTGACATTAAGGTCGTCGGCAGACGAATTTTGAAGTGTGATCATAGGTGCTCACAGGTGAAACTGTTGCAGCAGGACCAAGAGACAATTGCATATTTCTTTCTCCTCACTCTTGATGATTATGAGGCTGTGCTCGACATCGAATGGCTGACGATATTAAGTGATATTTCCTAGAATTTTATGAAACTAATTATGAAATTTTATAGTAAGGGGAAATAGGTGACACTGCACAGGAAACGTGGGGGTGATGTAACGATGATTTGCACACAACGAATGGAGAAGGTTTTGCACAAAGCATGTAGTGGATTTTTGGTACATCTTGAGCAGCAAACTAAAGGAGAGCCAACAAAATTTGAAGATCCAAGCCTACTTCCTTTACTTGCTGAATTTTCAGATATATTTGACGAACCACGCAACCTACCTCCTACCCGTCGGCATGATCATTGTATACCAATTCTTTTGGGCAAACTTCCAACAAATACTCAGCCATATCAGTATCCACATCTCCAAAAGGATAAAATAGAAATGATTGTAAAAGAGATACTCGAAACATGAGTTATTCGGCCAAGTTGTAGCCCCTACTCTTCACCGGTACTCCTCGTATGAAAGGACAGTACATGACGAATGTGCGTTGATTACCGAGCTCTCAACGGCAAAATTGTCAAGGACAAATACCCTATTCCAATAGTAGATAAATTGATTGATGAATTAAAGAGAGCATGAGTCTTCACAAAGCTATACCTTTGATCTGCGTATCATCAAATATGAGTGTGCGAAGAAAACATACCGAAAACTAGCTTTCGAACACACAACGACCACTATGAATATTTGGTACTGCCCTTTAGTCTCACCAATGCTCCCTCCACCTTCTAGAGCCTTATGAATGATATTTTTTGGAATTATCTTCATAAGTTTGTGCTGGTTTTCTTCGATGATATCATTATTTATAGCCCTTCTCTTAAAGTCATTTTCAGCACTTACAACTTGTTTTGACGATTTTACGAGAACATGTTCTTTTTGATGAAAAATCGAAGTGCAGCTTTCTTCAATAGAATGTGAAATATCTGGGATATATCATATCAGAGGAAGGTGTGGCGGTGGACCCTTCTAAAATTGAAGAAATGTAGAACTAGCCGACCTCGAGGAACATAAAATCGCTACGCGGCTTTCTTGATTTAACAGACAACTACTGCAAGTTCGTTAAAAACTATGGAAAGATCAATGCACCCCTTACTTCCTTGCTGAAAAAAGATGCTTTCTAATGGTCGAGCAAAGCCACCACCACCTACCCGACTTGGGCAAGACTTTTGTTATTGAAGCCGATGCCTCCGAAGTCAGAATTGGTGCTGTATTAATGAAAGATGGTCGCCTCCTCACTTATACCAGTAAGGCATTATCTCTTTCCCATCTCAAAATGACTATTTACGACAAGGAGATGCTCGCGATTGTGCATATGGTGGCTATGTGGAGACCATACTTGATCGGGCGACGCTTTTAAATCAAAGGCCGACCATAAAAGCCTAAAATATTTCTTGGAGCAGAAGTTATCTTCCCCTGAGTAGCAAAAATGGGTAACAAAGCTTCTTAGATATGATTATGAAATAACTTACAAAAAGGGGAAAGAGAATGTTGTTGTAGATGTGCTTTCGTGGCTACCCAAGCAAGCTAAATTTTTGGTCGTTTCACTTCCGACCAACAACTTCCTTGAGGATATTAAGAGGGAATGATGGGAAGATCTAGAGACTAGTAAGATCATAAAAAAATTGGAGGAAGCACCAAGCTCCGTGGCTCATTACAGTTGGGACTTAAAAGAATTGCACCATAAGGGACACATTGTGCTTATGCCAAATTCTACTTGCATCTTCATAAGCAGATTTTGGACAAAGTTATTCCAGATACAGGGCACTAAATTGAAAAGGAGTATGGTGTATCACCCACAAACCGACGGCTAGACTAAAGTGGTGAATAGGAGCTTGGAGACATACCTCAGATGCTTCACTAGTGACTGGCCAAAAGAGTGGACAAAGTGGCTTCCCTAGGTTGAGTGGTGGTATAATATAACTTATCATTCATCTACAAAATATACTCCCTATGAGGCTTTGTATGGCCGATCACCCACTGTGATCCCAAAATATGTGTTGGGCACCTCTAAAGTAGAACAAGTAGACTGGGAACTACAAGACAGACAAAATGCTGAAGTTGCTAAAAGATAATCTCACTGCACCTTAAGCAAGGATGAAACAACAATATGATCAACACAAAGGTGAAAGAGAATTTTCAGTAGGAGATTGGGTCTTCCTAGGACTCCAGCCATACAAGCAAACATCAATCCAGACCAGAGCATCTATGAAGTTTTCACCTCAGATCTATAGGCCCTACCAAATTTTGGAGTGCATCAGAGCTGTAGCATATAGATTGGACTTACCCGCCAGCTCTCGAGTCCATCCAGTCTTCCTTGTGTCGTGTTTAAAGCTCAAGCTAGGACAAAATGAGACAGCCCAAAGTCATCCACCAAATATGACTACCCAAGGAGAACTCCAGACCCAACCGAGTGCCATTATTGATTGACAGATCGTGACTCGATGACGACGACCCACTATTGAAGTTCTAATATAGTGGGCAAACTTAGTAGTAGAAGGTGCCACTTGGGAGAACTATGACGACTTAAAGATCAAATTTCTAGAATTAATGGATCATCAGCCTCGAGGACAAGGCTGATTTGAAGAGGGTGGGTCTGTTAGGACTCTAGCTAGGAGAGTCCTAATTGAGAGGGGAATTCATGTAAAACCTACCTAGTTGACCCGTATTAAAGAGGTGAAGAAGCTGGCTAGGGTTAGGAGGTTGTTTCTTAGAGAAGCATTAGGAGTTGTAAAAGAATATGAGTCTTAAGTAGGAGTCATATTAGGAGTTGGTTAGAAGTAAGAGTCTTGAGTAGTAGTCCTATTAGGAGTTGGGGTTTAGAAGCCCTATAAAGAGCCATGTATTCATCATCTTTTCTTAAGCAATAAATGAATCTTTTCTGCATCCTTTGAGTAGCTACTTGGAGGAAGGAACCCCTATAGAGTTCTAAGAAGGTCGATCCCCTAAAGAGATCAACCCCAAGCTTAGAATCTACAAGCGTTCTAACATATCGAAAGCAATAATGTGTCTTTAAGTAGTTGAGAAGGACTAATGATCTTTTTCTAGTATATGGAGATAGTAGCCTCAGGGTTGAAGGCTACTCGGACTCGAGTTTCTAGTCTGATGTCATTGATAGCAAGTCTAATCTGGGGTATGTATTCACCTTAAATGGAGGAGCAGTATGCTTGAAGAGTTCCAAGCAAGATACTACTATTGACTCAACCATAGAGGCATAGTACATTGCTGCAGTAGAGGCAGCAAAGGAGGAAGTCTAGATGAAGAAGTTCATCACAGATCTAGGAGTCATGCCTAGTAGTGAAGAGCCGATTCCTTTATATTACGACAACAATGGGGCGATTGATCAAACAAAGGAACCTAAGTCTCATCAAAAGTCTAAGCACGTTCTAAGGAGGTTCCACCTGATTAGAGAGATCATGACCAGAGGAGATGTAGCAGTGGAGAGAGTTCCATCCGAAGATAACTTCGCAGATCCACTAACAAAGTCGTTGTCTCAAATTATCTTTGAGCATCACAAGGGTTTGATGGGGATTAAACACATAGGTGATTGGCTTTAGATCAAGTGGAAGATTGCTAGTCATAGGTGCCCTACAAGCCAATCACATAAGTGATGGCACGTGTGACATAATATGTATTCTTTTTTCTTATTATATTTTGGTATTTTATCACTTTATATTGCTTGTTACATATATGCATATATATTATGATGTCCATGGATCTATGCAATGGGAATCAGATCATGATAATGAGACCGATTCACCTTTAAACACAAACCCTAAATAATCCTGGTCATTGGTTACTCAAAAGAGACATCGAGATAACTAGAGAGATTGGTCTGTTGTATAGTTGTCCATATGATGGAGGTAGCTGGTCTCATAGCTACTCATGTAGGGACGCTAGGGCTATAGTGTAAGTGCCCATTAGATAATGAGTTCATTGATTGATCCGCTCATGGAATGCTAGATGGTCAATAATACCTCATTGTCAAACAACGATTCCGTTGTCCTAGTGGTGTGCTTGGTCCATAGACATAAGACAGCAAGGATGTCCTGTATGAGTATTCCACTCTTTGATACCGGACTTATAGGCTTGGAAGTTCTAAATCTAGCATAGTCGGTCATCGAGAGTGGCAACCAACCTTATGAGGACTATTGAGTGTCAATAGAGGATAATATACTCTTGGTGTCATAAGAGGAATATCCCATGTATTCTTGCTAAAACAAATCTCTAGCCAAGATCATTCAGATTAAGAGAGAAAGAGTTCTTTGGGAGAATCCAATTAAAGTAAGACTCGAGTAGAAACCGTATGGGTATGACAGCACCATGCCCGATATATGGTCTCTAGGATATTAGATGGATAAGGGACTATAGGTACATAGTAACTGAGGACAGATAGGTTCAAAGGATTAGATTCCCTTGTATCGTCTAGGGACTACGACGTAGTAGCCTAGTACGTCCGCAATCGATGAGTCCAGTGAATTATTATGGAGATAATTCATTGAGCCAGAAGGAGTTCTGATAGGTATGACTCCCGGCCAACTCGATATTAGGCCTAGAGGGTCACAAACATATGATATGTGTTACGATGAGTAGAGGTTCAAATGTGAGATATCCGTCGAAGCCCCTATCTTCTATCTTATTGGATATCAATAAGCCCCTGAATTATTGGATCCTATGGATGAGATCCAATAAGTGCGAATGAGAGATTATTGGATATAGATCTACTAATGTAAGATGCTTGGGTAGTTGGATGGAGATCCAATACCTAATATGGCAAGATCCATTAGGGTTAAGTTGATAGGGGACCTTTATAAATAGGAGGGAACCAAACACCTATAGGCCAGAGGTTTTCTTAGTTGCCACCTCCTGTTCTCCTCTCTCCTTCTCCTTCTTAGATAACAGGTGTGGAGATTTGGGCAACGATTCGAGGAGCGTCATCGTAGCCCTATTGTGTGGATCACCATTAGAGAGGAGGACGCTTGATCTCCTTCAATATCTCCTATAGATCTGTAGGGATTCAGGGATATATGATTTCTCTAGGTAACATAACTATCTCACACGTGGTTTTCAATTTCGCAAAATAGAAAATTTAGGGATTTTTGTTTAATGTTTTTCCGCTACGCATGTGATGTCACCCCATAGATTTCCCTACAATATGGGTAGTTGATCTTCGCCGGTTGGAAAGAAGATTGTTAGTAAATGCCGGTGGCCTCGACGGAAGAGGAATCGAGAGTGGACATAGGTTACGATGACCAAACCACTATAAAACTCGGTTTACATTTCTATTTTACTGTTTACCTTTATTGTAAACTGCTTTACTTGCTCATTACATTCTTACGAACATTTTCAACTTAAACATATTTTCGATACAATTTTATCGAACGAGATTTTAGAATCGACGTAACTTTTACGAAAGCACTAATTCACACCCCCCCTCCCCTCTTAGTGTTGATTCGGTCCTAATAGTTGGTATCAGAGCCAATGTTTTTCTCGTTTGGTTTAACACCCAAGAGAAATGGCTTTTACTGGTAATCAAGAGGGTCTTTCTATTAGTCATTGTCCTATGTTCAATGGGACAGACTACACTTATTTATAAACTCGAATGAGAGTTTTCTTACTTTCTATGGATTTGAATTTTTAGAATATTGTCAAAAATAGTTTTCAAAAGTCTTCTAATCCAATGAACGAATGAAATAATTTGGAGAAGAAAACTTTTTCTTTGAATGCTAAAGCGATGAATGCTTTATTTTGTACTCTAGATAAAAATAAATTTAATCGGGTTTCTATATGTGAAAATGTGCATGATATTTGGTATACACTCGAAATCACATATGAAGGCACAAGTAGAGTTAAAGAGTCTAAAGTCAATATTTTGATACATAGTTTTGAATTGTTTCAAATAAAGCCAAGTGAAACTATTGTTGACATGTACACCTGTTTCATGGATGTCGTCAATAGTTTGAAAACTCTTGGTAAATATTTTTCTAATCTTGAACTTGTAAACAAAATTCTAAGATCCCTTCCAAAAAGTTGGGATCCAAAAGTAATGATAATACAAAAAGCAAAGGACCTAAATAATTTTTCACTTGAAGAACTTATTGGGTCTTTAATGACCTATAAAATTACTTGTATTGAACATGGTGAATATGAGAACTACCTTCCAAATAACAGGAAGAATTTGACACTTCAAACAATAGAAGACCACTCGAGCAAAAGCTCAAGTGATGATGACCTTGAACTCCTCACAAGAAAATTAAAAAAATTCATAAAATGTGAAACTAAGAACAAAAACAAACTTAAAAAGAAGCTACCAAAGAAGAATAAAACTCTCAAGATGACTTAGGACAAATCAAATATATCTGAAGACGAGGAGCAAACTGATGAAGACGAAGTGGCGAACTTCGCTTTGATGGCTCTCGATGACAAGGTAAATGACTCAACCAAAATGTCTTTACCTTACAATGAATTATTTGATATATTCAATTATTTGTATGATAAATTTAAATTAATTGGTAAAAATTTTAAATTACTAAAAAAGGATCATGCTTCTCTTTCTAATAAATTAAAAAAATTAAAAAAATAAGCATGATAATTGCATGTTAAGCTCTTGCACCAAATATGAAGAGTTAGATTCATACAAAAAAGAAAATTTACTATTTCAACAAATTTTAGAAAAAATTAAAATTGATAAAAAATCTTTAAACATGATTCTTACCAATAAGAGTCATGTTCATATAAAAGAAGGAATTGACTTTATGAGTAATACCCAACAAAAGCTAACTATCTTCATTAAAAGACCCACATTAGATATTTCCCATGAAAATAGATATAATTTTTATGGTAGATTTAAACATTATGCCTATAGATATTCATTTCAAAAATATAACGCCCATAAATTGGTTTGGGTTCCTAAAGGAACCATAAATGACCTTATGTCAAAAAACAAGATAGGTAGATCTAAACATAAGGAATCTAAAGTCAAATGAGTATCTATAGCAAATCTAACTTTCTTGTAGACAATTCTGCAATCGAAAGCTAGGAGTAAAAATAAAATTTTCATAGTAGATGCTCAAGGCTTATGACCGGAGATCCAACACACTTCATAAAGCTCACTAGCTGAAACAAAATGATTTTGATTGAAAAAATTTATGTTTAATGAAATCATGCTTGATGATTTAATGATTTAATTATGCATGATGATTTGAAGTAATGATGATTTTTTGATGAAACTTATTTTTTGGTTTTAAATGATGATGTATGTTTTTGTTTCGCATAAAAGACAAAGACATATTTGTATGAAATAAATCACATAAATTGAAACACATAAAAAGGGGAATGCATTTTTCTTTCTCTATCCCTAAAATCTTATCGAGTTTTCAATAAGAGATTAATGATTCTATTTATCTTATTTTGAATCTTTTGAAAGTGATTTTGATGATTTGAATTTAAATAAATTTTTATCCTAATCATGATCTTGATTTCTCGATATTTGATACTTGAGATTTTTTTTGTGAATCAAGATCTTGTTAGGATCAAGAGCACTAAGAGG
>LVTN01001858.1:17094-40459 GCA_001649415.1 Musa itinerans | reverse complement strand
GTATATATGTATATATATACATATATATATATACATATATACATATATACATATATACATATATATATATACATATATACATATATACATATATATATACATATATACATATATACATATATATATATATATGTATATGTATATATACATGTACATATGTATATATACATGTCATAAAAAAATCTTTTAGGTATTGATAGTTTATACATGTTATTTGTATTTTCATCGACATGCTAAGTGCAATGGTTTGTGAGAAATTTGGGCACTATAATTTTATTCTCACTTGGATCCTTGTCACGTGTCATCTTTTTTCCAATTCACCTAAACCCATCGTTTTGGATTCCAAAGTTGCATTTGAGTTTTGACTATTAATTCAGCAATACTTGGGTTCATTTTTTTATTGTTCCGATTCCTGGTTGGATGGGAATCGGATGTTGGAAGACCACAGTATTGACATTCCATCCAGGCAGTGGATCCTTTTTGTCATAGCTAATGAGCTTTAATTTCTTTGGGGTAGCCACAATAAGGCCAAGTGTGGCAACTGCTGAAGCATTCCCATTTTGTTGCACATGTTGCTGTATGCTGGTGATTATTTCACTCTATGGAACATGTTTGGTGGGAGGCAGAATGCTGTTGGGGTGAGGGTGAGCGAGTCGTAACAGATCAATCATGAATTCATTAATGAAACTGATGGTTGCTTTATTTCCTAGGATGCACAGACAGGATGGAAGTAAGTTTCATTAGGATAACTTTGGTGTTAGGGTGTGGTGGAAGCCAACGCCAATCTTCCGGTGTAGCTACGGCAGTGTAAAGTACTTGTGGGATTTATGAAGCTGGGGATCTTGAGTTATCAAACTTTGTGATTCGGATGGATGCAATCTGTGTTTTGGTAAAACCCTAGAGTTTTATCATAAAAGAAGAGAAAAAAAAGGGATGAACACTTCGAGAGGATCGACCTCTTAGAGTTTATTAAAAGACTGAAATAATATTTGATAAATGATGAAAAGAAATATAAATATTCATATTTATATAGTTTCACCTCTGAGTCCATCAGGATTTGGACTCCTAATAAATAAATAAATCTCAAATAAATCTCTATCTGACTCTTTTTGAATTAGACAAACTCAATAAAACATTATTCAAGGTTCAAAAAATAAAAAAGATCCTAACAATTCCTCCCCCTTCAAATAAGTCTTGTCTTTAAGGCTAAGCAGTATCAAACTCTAGGAGCTTCTCTTTCAGTACTTCAGTCACAAGATATTTGTGGCACATCACAACTTATTGATCAAGTAGGGTCTCTACTTCTTGATAGTGTAAGCAATAGGCTAGCCTTTCATTGTAGTAGTCATTATAGTTTTCTGAAGAACCCTCTCCATCATATGGTTAGTGGCAGATATAACTTTACTTTTACGTCTTTCCTTTAGGATCACCTACTTTTCATTAATAAAAAACTTCATAATTAGTTTAAAAAAATTTCAAGAAACATCACCCATGGTTGATAGCAATTCAATTCCAAGAAAACCTCTTAATAGTCTTCCAAGGGTAGCAAAAAGAAATCCACAAGCAACTCTTGGCCCTGTATGATCAATTTTATCTTCGAACACTTGCTATTATAAGTTAAAATCCATCCATCAGTGACCTTTACTTTGAATTTGTCATAGCCTTCAATGTGGTAGGCCAATCAGTCAGTAATCTTACTATTCATAAAATTATTAGTGCTATCAATATCAATCAAAACTGTAATAGGTTGATGTTCCAAAGTTCCTCTAACATTCATAGTTTGTAGGTTAGAGTAGCCGACTAATATATATACTGTATGCATGATAGGTCCAACATCTTCATCAGAATCTATACCTTCATAATCAGAGTCCATATTGTCAGCTTTCAATTCCTCCCTAATTGGTTTAATTATCAGAAGTTGCCTTTGTTTACATTAGTGCTCCTACACTTTTCATCATAGTGCCAACACAAACCCTTCGTTGAAATTTCCTTAAGTTCTTCTCGAGTTAGTCTTTGAGTGTTAGGGTTTCAGTTAAGAATAGATAGGGCAGGTGGCTTGTTGATCATCTGTTTGTTATAACTTCCATTTCGACGATTCTCCCTGTTAATTTTTTCCTCATGCAAACATGCAAATGAGATTACGATTGTCATAGTGCAGGGTTGGCAAGATTTGACTTCACACCGGATATTTGGATTAAGTCCTTCGATAAATGTATCGATCAGTTGTTGTTCGGACCAATCTTTATCTTGATTTGACAGTTGTTCAAATCTGCTATGATATTCTTGCACTATAGAAGTCTAACGAATTTTAGCGAGCTATCCATCAACATTCTCATATCTAGATGGTCCAAAGCAAACAAGAAGTCCTCTCTTGAATTGCTCCCATGAGAGGACCCCATGATAGGTTTCATACCAATCATACCATTGAATTGCATCTTCATCTAGTTGGATTGAAGCTATTTCTACCTTGGATTCTTCTATTGTTATGTAAAAATGGAAAAACTTTTCTGCCCTAGAGATTCAACTGGTCGGATCTCCATCTTCCAATCTTGGGAATTCTACCTTAATGTATGGGTAGCTTATGTCATATTCTTGGTTCCTTTTTCATGTGTCTCCATATCAGTTCAATGTAAGATTGGAACTTTCATCTTGCTGAAACTCTCCAATAGGCTCCTTTTAAAATCATTAAGGGTTTCCTGCAATTGATTCTCAATCCTAATTTCTAAGGCTTCTAGTTAGGCTTTTACTAGATTGTTGGTAGCCAATGCATAGGATTGCATATTTGTAAACCCCAACTCCTAGTGTCAGGTCAAAGGCATCAGCATTGCCCTATTTGGTGTTGCTACTGTGATGTGAGTCAGTGGCAAGATTGTGGGAATGAAGGCCCTATTCGGTGCTATTGCTGTAATACCAGTTGGTGGTAGCACTGTGGGAGTGAAGGGTTGCTGTGAGGATGCCGATGAAGCCTTGGGTGCCGAGAGGCTGGGAGGCAGCGATGGTGGCGCAGCTAGGAGCAACGTCGCCGAGGGCTCACTATGGTCGTTGCGTGGAGGGTCGTTGTTGTCAAGGGCTAGGAGGCAACGATGCTCACTATGGTCATTGCGTGGAGGGATCGCTACTATTGAGGGTTGGGAGGCAACGATGGTGGTGCAGTTGGGAGTAGTGCCATTGAGGGCTCGCTGCGATCGTTGGGAGGTGATCCCGTGGTTGCAATGGGACGGGATGCTGGCGACCACGTGGCTGGGACGATGCTGATGATCCTGGTCGAGAGTGTTGGGGGTGCCGAGGGTCCCTATGGAAACCTTAGCCTTTGTGCGACGGTGTTGGGAAACCGCAACGATCATGCGGTTGGTTAGCAATGGGATGCCGAGTGATCGTGAGCGGTCGAGGGCTGAGGCTGCGATGGCTGTTGTCGATGCCAGTGGCAAAGAAGGAAGCCTGAGTGACTAGAAGGTGCACTATTGGAAGGATTGTGTTTTACATAGGGAGATTGTGTTTTACCTAAGGAGATCATATATCCCTGAATCCTTGCAGATTTGTAGGAGAAGATGAAGGAAGTCAAGCACCCTCCTCTCTAGCGGTGATCTACACAACATGGCTGTGACAATGCTCCTTAAATCTCTAGGCCTACTATTTGAGGAGGAGAAGGGGGGAGGAGAATAGGAGATAGTAATCAAAAGAAGCTCTAGCCTATGAACATTTAGATCTCTCCTATTTATAGAGACCCCATGTCAACTTAACTCTAATAGATTCTGTCATATTGGATACTAGATCTCCATCCAACCACCAAAGCCTCTTAGATTAGTGGATCTTTATCCAATAATCTATCATTGGCTCTTATTGGATCTCATCTATAGGATCTAATAATTCAAGGACTTATTGGATATCCAATAAGATAGGGACTCCAGCGGATATCTCATATCCAAACCTCTACTTGTCGTAATGCCTACTATATGTGTGTGACCCTCTAGGCCCAATATCGAGCTAGTCGTGAGTCATACCTATCAGAACTCCTTCTGGCTCAATGAATTATTATTTTCATAATAATTCACTCGACTCATCGACTACGAACGTACTAGGCCACTATGCTGCAGTCCCTAGAGGATACAGGGAAATCCAATCTATTGGACCTATCTGTCCTCAGTTATCATGTACTTATAGTCCCTCATCCATCTAATACCCCAAAGACCGTATATCGGGTATGGTGTTGTCAAACCTATACGATTTCTACTTGAGTTTCGCTCTAATCAGATTCTCCTTGAGAACTTTTTCTCTCTCAATCTAAACGACCCTGGCTAGGGATTTGTCTAAGCAAGAATACATGAGATATTCCTCTCATAACATCGACAGCGGATAATCCTCTATCGATATTCAATAGTCCTTATAAGGTTGGCTGTCACACCCGATGACTGATTGTCCTATATGTGAAACTTCGAAACCTATAATTTTGGTATCAAAGAGTGGAGTACTCATACAAGACATCATTAGTATCTAAAGTCTAAGGACCAGGTACACCACTAGGACAACAGAATCGTCGTCTGACAATGATATATCATTAACCATCTAACATTATGTGAGCAGATCAATCAGCGAACTCATTCTCTAATGAGCACCTGTACTGTATCCCTAGTGTCCCCACACGAGTAGCTATGAGACCAGCTGCCTCCATCATATGTACGAGTATACAATACACTAGTATATCCGGTTATCTTAATGTCTCTCTCGAGTAACCTATGACCAAGATTATTTAGGATCTGTATTTAAAGGCGAATCGGTCTCATTATCATGATCTTATCACGATCCGATTCCCATTGCACAGATCCATGGATATCACAATACGCAACATGTAATATAAAGTGATAAAATGTCAAATAATATAATCAGCAAAACGAATGTATATCATGTCACACGTGGTATCACTCATATGATTGGCTTGCAGGGCACTTATGACTAGCAAATCTAGGGGCAACATTGTATGTAAAATTGAAGAACAGAAAAAAAAATCCTAAATTTTTCAAAAAGTTGTTCGTCATCATGTGAACATTGGTGTGCAAAAACCCGTGAAACTTAAAACCATATGTGAGATAGTGTTTTACCTAGGGAGAACGTATATCCTTTAATTCTTACAGATCTGTGGGATTGGATGAAGGATTTCAAGTGCCCTCCTCTCTAGCAGTGATCCACATAGTAGGGCTACAATGACGCTCCTTAAATCGCTGCCCAAATCTCTATACCTGCTATCTGAGGAGGAGAAGGGGAGAGGAGAATAGGAGATGACAACTAAGAAGTCTCTGACCTATGGGCCTTTGGTTATCTCCTATTTATAGAGGCCCCTTATCAACTTAACCCTAATGGATCTTGCTCTAGATCGTTGTCTGACAATGAGATATCATTAACCATTCAGCATTCCGTGAGCGAATTAATCAGTGAACTCATTCTCCAATGAGCAAACATGCACTATAACCCTAGTGTCCCTATATGAGTAGCTATGAGACCAGTTGCCTCCATCATATGGACGAGTATACAGCACACCAGTTTGTTTGATTATCTCAATGCCCCTCTCGAGTAACCTATAATCAAGATTCCAAGATTATTTAGGGTTTGTGTTTAAAGGTGAATCGGTCTCATTATCGTGATCTCATCACGATTCGATTCTCATTGCACAAATCTATGGACATCATAATATATATATGCATATATGCAATAAGTAATATAAAGTGATAAAATTTTAAATAATATAATAAGAAAAAAAATGCGTATCATGTCACACGTGTCATCACTTGCATGATTGGCTTGCAGGGCACCTATGACTAGAAATCTCTCACTTGGCCTAAAGCCAATCACCTATGTGTCTAATCCCCATCAGACCTTGTGACACTCAAAGATAATGGCTTTATTAGTAGATTTGCGATGTTATCTTCAGATGGAATTCTTTTCACTGCTACATTTTCTCTGGTCACGATCTCTCTGATCAGGTGGAACCTCCTTAAAATGTGTTTAGACTTCTAATGAGACATGGGTTCCTTCGCTTGAGCAATTGCCCTATTATTGTCACAATATAGGGGAATTAGTGCCTCGCTACCTGGCACGACTCCCAGATCTGTGATGAACTTCTTCATCTAGACTCCCTCCTATTAGGATCGAGTCGACACTAAGAGATGGGGTGAATTAGTGCAACGGATAAAAATCACGTCAGTTCAAAATTTCATTTCGAATAAACCTATTTTGGAAAGATATTAACTTGAAAGCATATGAGAGCGTAGTGAAAGCAATAAAAAGGTAAAGCAGTTACCGTAAAGGTAAATTGCTTAAAAATAAATGTAAACCAATTTATAGTGGTTCGGTCATTGTGACCTACATCCACTTCTGATTCCTTCTCCGTTGAGGCCACTAGCTTCCACTACCGATCTTCCTTCAATGGGCGAAGATCAACTACTCTTACAACTCAATTCTCCTTTTGACAAGTTCAAGAGAGAACCTTTACAAACCCTCTTTACTCCTCTCTTAAACAAGACTAACACTTAGAGCTTCAGAGGAGTTCTCACAAGATTACAACATCATTTTTATTTCTTTTTGCTCTCAATTCTTATGTATGTTAACCAGGGATAAGAGGGGTATTTATAGGCCTCAATTGGATTCAAACTTGGAGCCTAAAAGTATCTCATCCTCGGTTTTCGGGGTACTGGTGGTACCATTGCTTGCACCACTAACACTGGGCGGTACCATCGCCCAATCTGGCGGTACCACTGCCCAGTCTAACGGTACCACTACCTAGAAGACTGTGTCTAGGCGGTACCGTTGCCTGATACAATCTCAGAGATTGTGCCTCATAGACTGAGCCATCGACGGTGCCACCTGTTGAGTCACTGTTTGGGCCTTTCACGTAGCCCAACACAGCCCAAACTTTGGCCCAATTAGCCCCTAATTGAGTTGGCCTAATTACAACCCAATTATGTGTTAACTATGAATTTTAAGACATACACTAAGCTAAATAAGTCCGATAAGTCTAGGTTTCTTCCGACGAGCTTCCGGCGAACTTCCGACAATCTCTCGGTAGTGTTCCAGTGGACTCCCGACAAGCTCCTAGACTTCTCGATCAATTCCGATAGAACTTCCAATGAACATCCGGACTTCCAACGAACTCTCAAACTTCTAATGAAATCTCGTTCTTGACTCCAGGACTTCATTTTGCTTTATGCCTTGATCGCTATCATAGTTAATCTTGCACACTTAAAACCTACTTTGATCTAGATAATTATTACAAAGCTTGAATCAAATGTTGTCCGGCATGTCATTGGTTCATCGACGCTTCATCCGATTCTTTGGTGCATCATCCTCTCTTGCGGCCTATTGTCCAATCGGCCAGTTGACCTCCTCAACTCCGATTTCCTTGACGCAATTTTCGCTCTTCTTGGCTCGATGCCCGAACCCATGACTCAAAGCTTTCTGTCGATACGTCGATCGATCCTCTAGCTCGACGTCTAATCTTCTGACATATTCCACCCCGGCCCACATGATTCTTCCTTCTTTAATTGTCTCTCCTTGATCAAAGCTTCCTACATCACTTAAAGCGTAGATCAGATAAACACTATTAATTGGTTTCATCATCAAAATCCGAGATTCAACAATCTCCCCCTTTTTGATGATGAAAACCAATTGATAATGGAGTTCATCTTAACTCTCCCTATTAATATTCCATATTGATAGAACTTTTGAATTCAAAAAATCCAAGCAACATGTCATCATAAAATCATGTACAAATTTTTAATACATCATTCCATGCATGATCATCATCATAACTTCTCCCTCTTTGTCATTAACAAAGATAAGAAGTGCATCTAGCCAGTCTTTGAGATATACAAGTTTTACAACATACAAGCTAGCAACTTTGAATTGTACAAGATAGCATGTTTTTGCATCTTCTTGAAATGTATAACTTGGCAAGCATTGCTTCTCTTGAGATTTGCAAGATAGCACTTCTTGCTTCTTTTTTGAGATGAGCAATCTAGGAGGTTTGGAATTTTAGCAAGTTTTACATTATGCAAACTAGCAAATTTTACATCATGCAAGCTAGCAAAATTTTCTTTTCTTTGTGATGTGCATACTAGCAAATCTTTCTCTTTTGAATAGAAGGGAAGAATACAATGTTGTAATTATTTTCCCTTTACATCAATTTTTAAATCATGACAAAGATAAAGTATCATTCTTAATTCAATATATTTGTGCATTATTATAGTTTCAAATTAAAATATACACAATTTCAAAACCCTATATTTCATCCTTACTTCATGCATGATACCAAAAATAAATCAATCATCACTGTGGGCATATCAAACATTCATGATACATCATTTTGGGCATAACATTCATAGTGCTAAGACATTAAAATTTTTAAGCATTTATCACTTCATGCATTAAATTAATATTTTGATCATGATACCAAACATTTATCATTTCTCCCACTAAAGCATTCATGATACCAAACATTAAATCAATATTTTTAAGTATTTATCACTTCATGATTGTTAGTACCAAACATTCACCATTTATTTTCTCCCCCTTTTTTCATAGCCAAAAAGGAGAATCATTCAACAATGCAAGTATTTGAAAGCATGTCAAGTAAGTTTTACACTAATTTATCCCAACTAGCAAAACTATCTTCCTTAATGTGTAAGCTTACAAGTTTTGCCTTTTCTTAACAATGTGCTTTTCTTGATATGTGCACGCTAGTAATTCTTTCTCCACTTTTGTCATAGGTAAAAAGAGGAGAATAATATAAATGTGTAAATATTCAAGTCATCACATGGAAGATATCAAGAAAAATTTTGTAATGAGATATATTTCATGAATACAAGGAATTATACAAACAAAAATCATATCATGAAAGATGAAATCATGTGAATACCAAAAGACATGATTCATTTTGACAAATCTCCTCTTAAATAATCAAAAGGAAATCTTAGAAGATCAAATAAGATTTCTTGATTCAAATAAATCTCAAATTATTAATGTCAAGAATCAAGATTCGTTTGGATAAATATTCTCTTAGACAATTAAATCATATGTGAATCAAGAAAAAATATTTCATATAAAATACATCTCAAGTCACAAACATCGATAAATGATTTGATTGGATATATCATCTCATTATTAAAACGAATCAGACAAAAAGGAATCCAAAATTATCATCAAAATCACTTTTCAAAAAATTCAATGAAAGCAACATAGATAGATTCCTATAAGATTAAAGATAGCTCTAGTTCTTTTAGTTCCAATATTTTGTGATTGATTTCATATAAACATGCCCAAATTTTTATACCAAATCAAAACATACATCAACGTTTAAAATGGAAAAAGAACTTTCATTACGGCAAAGATCGATAAACCATTAACCACAATAATTATCAAACATGATTTTATAAAGCATTTTTAATCAAAATCGAAAATCATCAATCTAGATACACATTATTTTTTCTTAAAAACATACATAGGATTAATCATTAGATTTAAATCTAACATTTTGTTGTATTTTCATAAAACATGCAATTGTCATTATCATTTTCAAAATTAGTTAGAAAAATAAAAGCATGATCCCCTTTTATTTATTTATTTTTTATATTTTATATACTAATTTAAAAACAACATATGAAATGCATCTAGTAATTTCAAAATAAAGCAAAGAGGTTTTGGTTACCTTATCGTCAAAAGCCGTTAAGGCATAGTTTGCCACCTCGCCTTTGTTGGTTTATTCTTCATCTTCGGATGAACTTAATTCGTCCCTAGTCGCCTTGAATACTTTCTTCTTCTTTGGAAGTTTCTTCATTTTAAGTTTATTTTTACTTTTTGATTATTGTTTTAAGTACTTTTTAAGTTTTATTGTGAGAAGTTCAAAGTTATCATCACTTGAGCATTCGCTCGAGTGGTCATCTTGAGTTCTAAGTGCCAAATCCTTCTTATTCTTTGGAAGGTTATTTTTGAGTTTTTCATGTGCATTGCACATTATTTCATTAGTCATCAAAGACCCAATAAGTTCTTCAATCGAAAAATGATTCAAGTTCTTTGATTCTTGTATTGCCGTTACTTTCGAATCCCAATTTTTAGAAAGTCATCGTAAAACTTTATTCACAAGTTCAAGATTCAAAAAACTTTTACCAAGAGCTTTTAGACTATTGACGATATCCGTAAAACGGTTATACATGTCTCCAATAGTCTCGTTTGGTTCCATATGAAATAATTCAAAATCACGTATTAAAATATTTATTTTAGAATCTTTTACTTTACTAGTGCATTAATGTGTGATTTCAAGTGTATGCCAAATATCAAAAGCCATTTCGCAAATAGAAACTCGATTGAATTCAGTTTTATCCAAAGCATAAAATAAAGCATTCATAGCTTTGGCGTTTAAAGAGAAAGTCTTCTTCTCCAAATCATTCCAGTCGTTTATTAGAATAAAAGACTTTTGAAATCCATTTTTGATAATATTCTATAAATCGAGATTCAATAAAAGCAAGAAAACTCTCATTTGAGTTTTTTAATATGTATAGTCCATCCCATTGAACATAGGAGGACGAATGATAGAGTGACCCTCTTGAAAGCCGAAAAGAGCCATTTCTCTTGGTTGTTAAACCAAATGAGAAAAAACATGACTCCGATACCAACTGTGAATTAGTGCAGCGGATAAAAATCACGTCGGTTCAAAATTTTGTTTTGATTAAACCCGTTTCAGAAAGATATTAATTTGAAAGCATATGGGAGCATAGTGAAAGCAATAAGAAGGTAAAGCAGTTGCAATAAAGGTAAATTGCTCAAAAAGAAATGCAAACCGATTCATAGTGGTTCGGTCGTTGTGACTTACATCCACTTATGATTCCTCCTCCGTTGAGGCCATCGACTTCCACTACTGATCTTCCTTCAATGGGCAAAGATCAACTACCCTTACAACTCGATTCTCCTTTTGATAGGTTCATGAGAGGACCTTTACAATCCCCTTCACTTATCTCTTAAACAAGACTAACACTTAGAGCTTGAGAGGAGTTCTCACAGGATGAGAGGGGTATTTATAGGCCTCAAGTGGATTCAAACTTGGAGCCTAAAAGTGTCTCATCCCCGATTTTCGGGGTACTAGCGGTACCACCGCTAGTGTTGGGCGGTACCATTGCTTGCAGCATTGACATTGGACGGTACCACCGCCCAATCTAGCAGTACCATCGCCTAGAAGACTGTGTCTAGGCGGTACCATCGCCTGACATAGTCTCGGAGATTGTGCCTCGTAGATTGAACCACCGACGGTGTCACTTGTTGGGTCACTGTTTGAGCCTTTCACTTGGCCTAACACAGCCCAAACTTGGGCCCAATTGGCCCTTAATTGAGTTGGCCCAATTCCAACTCAATTAAAAAGAATGCGTATCATGTCACATGTGTCATCACTCACGTGATTAACTTATAGGGCACCTATGACTAGCACACACTAAGGCCGATCTCAAACTATGAGATAAGATGTGGGGAGTTGCAGTAGGAATGCCGAGAATCGTGTCTTTGATATCAGATGGTAAGACCTTAGGGTTTTATTATAGAAGAAGAGAAAGAAAATGGATGATCACTTCAAGGGGATTGGCCTCCTTGATCACTTCGAGGGGATCGATCTCCTAGGATTTGTCAAAATATTAGAATTATATTTCATAGATGATAAAAAAAAAATAGATACATCCATATTCATAGAGTTCCACCCTTGAGTCCATCAGGACTTAGACTTTTAATAAATAAATAAATATTAAATAAATATCTATCTAATTCTTATTGAACTAGACAAACTCAATAAAATATTATTTAAAATTTAAAAAATAAAAAAAATCCTAACATTTTTCTAATTTTATCCAAAAATAAAATTATATTATTCCTTGGTATTTTTACTCTATCATTACTAAAATGTTAGGCCTATGTAAAGTATTGAGCACATCAATAGCCAAATCAACCAGTGAAGGTTGCTAGGTTTGGAAGGTCTTTTTGATTTCAGTTTTTTTTTTTTTTTGGGATGGGACACTACTCAATACATTTTGAATGACTAGTTAACATAGTTTTTCTTTGAGCTTCAAAAAAAAAAAAACATATGATGAAAGAGTTATGATAGAATTTCTATGGATGTATTGCGGTAAAGATTTCTCTATCAATCATAATAATATTATAAAAAATATTTATTGCATATTCTCTTATTTTAGTGCACATTATTTGATAGGAAAATTTATAAATAAACAGATCGGAGAGCTTTGGATGCCCAAAAATTTGGCTCTCTTCATCTCTATCTACGACTGAAGTCTGTGGAGTAAGCCAATGCGTTCGTTGGGGTGAACCACAACCCAGGTTGATGCCTTATATCGAGGAGCAATGCATAGTGGATCCCCCGCGAGAGACCACGTCATCCGCGAAATGTTCTTTGGGACGGGGCGGATGCCGACGCGGCTGGCACGTGCGCTGGGGGGTCTTTTCTCCGACCACGTAGCTATGGTCAAAGCACGTGCCTCGTATCGCCGTTGACAATTGACCGCGCCGTCGATCCTTGATTGCTTCACTTCTATCCATCTTGTTAGCGCATGCTGACGCGGCATCCCAATCCTCAAAAAGCACTCGGCTTCCCCTTCCTTCCACGCGCCACCAAGAATCACACGAACGCCGCCACCACGTCTCCTCTCTCTATTAATCCCCTCCACCCTCTTTACCCTCTCCACTTCTCTCTTCTCTTTCCTCTCCGCATCTCCAGCTTTCATGGACGTGAGCTGCCTCAGCTTCATCCTCTCCGAACTCGGCAGTGGCGTTTGGACCTCGATCGTCCTCCTCGGCGCCGTCTTCTTCGGCGCCATCTCTCGGACCAAACTCGCACTTTTTCAGTTGCGCCAACCATGGATCAATGACTTCCCAGCCTGTCGCCTACTCCCATGACTATGATGGCTCCAAGGAGGAGGATGAGGATGGCGACGGTGATCGTGGTGATGATGAGTACGAGTCGGCGTGAGAGGAGGACCGGCGCAGGAGGGAGGGACGGAAAGCCGGACGGGAATCCAATCCTAATTGACATAAGACTACAAAAGTATATGGCTTATTGATAGAGCGGAATTCATGATCTTTCTCATTAATTCAACATGGGCAAAAGGTTAAGACCACCCCATAAACAAAAGTTAAAAGAGAAAGAAATTGGAATCCAATCCTAATTGGCATAAGACTACAAGAGTATATGGCTTATTGATAGAGCGGAATTCATGATCTACCTTCTTGGAAAAAGGTTAAGACCACCCTATAAACAAAGTTATAAAGAAAGAAATGGGAATCCAATCCTAATCGACATAATACAACAAGTGTATATGGCTTTTTGATAGAGCGGAATTCATGATCTACCTTCTTGGGTTGTAAATTAGATGGAGTATTATCCCTTTTTATTGGTGAAGATTGAATTTATTTTAAGACATTTGCTATCGATAGTCAAACTACTTACCATTGAAGCTTATTAATATCCTTCATATTCGTTGGACATGGTTTCCAATCTTTAACATTTGATAAGTGAATTTAGTATAATATATCATCATATCAAAGTTTTGTGTTCATTGTATCAGTTTTTTAATTTGTCATTCTCTGATTCATCAGATGCTGAAATTGATTCATTTTATATTAGATCATATGTCATCATCCGATCAGATCGATCCATTTACAAAACATCAACGATAGATCGAGTATTGAGTTGCTCTAATGCTTCTTGGATTAATTGATTTTGCACAACCTATAATTGAACATGCAAGGATCCACTAATTAGGTTGCCAAATATTTAACACATGTCCTACATGGTATACGACGAGTATCTTCTCACAAGTAAGCTTTAGGTTCACACATCATTTTCCTAGCATGTTAATAGACATCTCATTTCTATGGTTATACTTCGCTTATGGTCTAGTAAGAAAAGAATAATACTATAACAGTGTAAACATATATATGTTAGCACCAAAATTTAATCACCATTCAAAATCATGCTAAATTGGATTTACGTAAGAAGGAAGGAAACAAACTTGAAAAAAATTTATCCTTCAATCATGTTGACTAGAGATATTCTTTATGGATACAACTTTCTCAATCTTTCGGTACAAGTAAGATTGAGTAGCATGATTGTCCTGACCATAAATGTAGCATAACCGATCATTATTCTTCTTTTTGTCCCCTTTTAAACTTAGGGTTAAACATTAGTAACTGATTTGAATTAGGGTTAAACCTAGAGTTTTAGTTTTTGATAAGGTTTGAATCTTTGTTACCCTTGGACTTAAGGTTCTTACCGTTAGGTTTAAAATTTTGGCCTTGATATTTATGAGTTTCTTATTGGATTAAGTTTGGTTGTGGATATGAGATTCAATTAAATTAAGCTTTATTTTTATTTGATTATCCCTAACCTCTTTTTTGTTTTTGTTTTTATGATATTGGTCTTCTATTCTAATAAATTAAATTACAGATTTAAAAGTTTGAGATCCTTAAAATATTCTAATTTTTTGATCAAATTTAGATTAAGATGAAGTTAATCAATCCAACAAACAAGAAATTCGATAACTTTCACTAAAGCTAGTTCCACTCCTGTGGATTTTATGAATCAGATTTGAGAGGCATTAATTTGAATATTTATTGGTAAATGATCAATCAACCATTATAAAATTATTAAAATCAGAAATTGTAAACCTAATGGCGCATTCAGTATCCTAAGGATTAGATTTTCTTAAGGCTTCTCAAACTTTGTACCAGTTTTATATTTCCTGTTGGTCATCAAAGAGATAATTGAGATATCGAAACCTATGGTGACACTCTATATTTCTACGGGATGAATCAATGAAGAGTCAGATTTTGAGAAATTATAAGGTAGCATTTTTTAGTAGCTGAAATGAGAGCTAAAGTCATTAAGCATGCCTCTAATTGTTCTTGGCATCAATCAAATCCAAAGCCATTGAATTTCTCAAGCCTTAAGGAAGAAGAATCATTTACAACTATTAGAAAATATCTAACTATTTTTTTCTAAAAGGACAACAACATTGATAAGATTCTCGAATAGTTACATCATTTTTAGTTTATAGCAAATAAAAATATTTTAAATACTTTTTGTATTTCATCTTTTTTTTTTTTAATGAAGTTTGTTTAAATCATACAATTGTAGATAAATTATGGAAGAAGATTTCCTCACTAACTTAACCAAAGACAAATAATTTTATTTATTAATTTTTAATTATCCATTTGGACCAAACCATAAAATCTGAAAAGACGTCAATAAAACTGTAAAGTTGTTGTTAATAAAGCAGAACAGCCGGCGTTTGAGTAAGAACAGGAAACAGGAGATACAATCCTTTAAATCACTATGGAATCAGATATATATATATATATATATGTTTTTCCAATAGCAAACAACATTTAAGGATCAAGTAAAGTTTGACTTAAGCCATTCCGAAATATAAATTTTTATCCTTTTTTTAGCAAAGAATTTTGAGATTTAAAATTCTAATTTTTATAATAATTTCGGAGTTTAACTTTTCTATAAAAGAAAAAGAAGGAAAGATTTTCCAAAATTAATAATTTGGAGATCTTCGAAATTTTAGTTTTAAAATTTAAAAACTAACTACGTATCCAGGTTAATAATATAGTAAGGTTAAACAGAACAAGATATCTTGCATTTGATTTTTGGGATAATTTCTAAACCAAAAATTACTGAGAGTAGTAATGGAAAACAAATTTTTGGTCTTTTTTTTATAAGCAAGAGATTAACGATAGGTGTTATTTTATGAATTAAAATATTTAATTTATTTAATAAATGCATAAACAATTATCAAAGTGTGGTGCAAACAAACATAATAATTATTACAAAACGTTAACAATTAGCAGGTTATTAATGTTAGGACCGAAATCGGCACCGGAGGGAGGGGGTGAATTAGTGCTTTTGTAAAACTTATATCGATTTAGAAACTTTATTCAATAAAATCGTATTGAAAATATGTTTAACTTAAAAATGTACGAAAGCATAACGACGAAAGCATAACGAGCGTAGTGAGAGTAAGAAATCAGTTTGCAATGTAAATAAAAAGCATAAAGTAATGCAAACCAGATTTTATGGTGGTTCGATTATCGCGACCTACGTCCACTCCCGATTCCTCTTCACTCGAGGCCACCAACTTTCACTATCGATCTTCTTTTAACGGGCGAAGATCAATTACCCTTACAACTATTTCTCTTTTTCACAGAGAACCTTTACACCTTTCTTTTAGACCTCACTCCTCCCTTAGAGAACTTCTAACTCTAGGAGAAAGAGACTCTAAATCCTAAGAGAGTCTCTAATTTTTTTTTCTCAAGTATTTTTTCCTCTTTTTTTACTCAAATTCATTATTTTCTAAGTAGGAAAGAGTGGGGTATTTATAGACCCTAAATAGTTTAAAAAATGGAGCTAAAAAAGGTCTTATCCCGGGTTTCCCGAGTCATAGCGGTACAACCGCTTGTACCACTACCACTAGGTGATACCACTGCCTAGTCTGGCGGTACCACCACTGCCCAATTTGATGGTACCACCACTTGACACACTAACACTGGGTGGTACCATTGCTTAGTCTGGTGGTACCATCGCTTGATAACCTGGAAAAGTGTGCTCTTAACTTTTCCAGCTCATAGGTAGTTCCACCTAGACTTGGGTGACTGAATTATCATACACTTAGCTGGTTTTGCCTAAATTGTGTGGCACTCTTGCGTGTCCATCCGCAAAGGTCAATCTCCCCGAAATCTCTTATGGTCCTTTAGGACCTACAAAAGAGAAAATGGGTTAGACAAAGCATCTCACTCAAGATCCACAACCAATCATTTCAATAAATACTTCATAACTAGTGTAAATTACAAACACACTTTACAAGTTCTGAACGATCACACAACTAAGGGTCTAAAATGGTCCATTAAGATCGAAATCCCGACAAGTGCCCGCATGATAAAGTATTTGTTTGTAAACCTAGGATGGCCATCAAAACCAAAGAAAATGGGGCTACTAAGCCTACTGCCAGCGCTTTACATGCTGTGCAAAGCATGAATAAACCAAAAGACACAGATATACATAAACATTATCTCGAACACCCCATTTACAATTTGTCTATGACATTCTCCCCCACTTATTCCTTCAATGTCCTCGTCGAAGCCTTTACCGACGCTACAACTCCTCGCTTTTGCTGAGTCTTCAATCTTCTGCTCTAGTTGCAATGTACCTCTTGGCTCTTAACTGCTCTCCACTGTTGTTGTTGAGTAGTTAAACTTTTAATTTGCCATGCTGCTTCAACTTGCTAATGACTCTGACTCTAATGTGAGGTTGGCTAAGTTGTGTTGATCACTGTTGGTTCTTGCAGATCCTTTAGATAAAGGAAAAGACTATCCTTAGTATATGCTAGTCTCTTAAATGCCTTATGCTGCTTGAATTGGGTAAATGTTTATTGGAGCTTTAACAAGCATCGCCTCGTAAACTTTTAAAGTTTTTAGATCCTTCCTCTATAAAATTTGTCCATCAACTCTTCTTTCACTTAGTTGTTACTTCCAAGTAGGTTTGCATCACTTCCGCTTTCGATTGATATTTTGTTAGGAAATAAAGCGGACAATCTACTCTCAGTAGCACCGATCACCATTTGTGATGATTTGATAACTATTGTCTTCCATTAGATTTCTTCGAAGGGTCCTTGAACCTATGCATAGCTCCTCTGCTAGATAGATAAGAGAATTGGGGTACTTGATTTTGCCTATTCTCTTAAGAGTTGAGAAGGCAAAGGTTACTTGACTTCGCTCGCTTCCTCGAGGGTTGTACTCCATGCATCGAATTGGTTACTAGCTTTCGCCCGCTCTTTACTCACACTTCTGAAACACTCGAAGTATTTACACTCCTTGCATTGAGTTAGCTACTGTGATTCACCTTCTCAATGCTATCGAACTTCTGGAATGTAGGAAGTTTTCACCCCAACTTGGAGCAAGTCTCTAGTAGTTTTGGTCATCTTTGGGATTATACCGTCTTCTCCATCATCTTTGTCTTCTACTCCTCTGAGTCATAAAGGTACAACACCACATACCGTCTACTTCATTCCTTAGTCGAGCACTCTTGCATTAACCCAAAGTCCTCCACTTTCGGCTATCTTAATGAGAAGCTCATTGACACTGATCTTACGAAGTTCCCTAGCCTCTGCCCTTCAGCCTTGTCTCGGTACTTGGAGTTTGCCTCTACATTCTCTACCTCCTTGGCCCCTTTCACAACCAAGTGCTCTCCCTCCATAAGAATAAGGGATCGATGACTTCACGAAAGTCCCGCTTATGTGGTACCATGGCGCTGCCATGCCCATGGCCTTGCTATCTATTGCCTCGCATCAGCATCCCTTTCTTTGTGATTGGTAGATTTGCCTTTGTGGTACTATGACACTCCTTCGAGTCCATCTCTATTTTAACCAATACTTAGTTTTGGGTAGCTAATTCCCTTTGGACTCATCGTCACTTCCTAGCCCCTTTCTACTCCCTACTTCAATACTTCTGTGTTCTCTAAGTAGTTCCCCTTAGTTAATGGAAAGATAGACTACAACTCCCATGCATGGCCTCTACCATTATATTATAGGGTTCACCAATTCTGTTCTACCTAGCTTTCTTAGTAGTAACGTTCGCTTACTCGACCTTATCTTCTGACTTGTCGATCTCCCTTAAGCGAATATAAGCTCTGGAGTAGTCTAACTCTCCAACCACTCTGATCATACCTCTACATGATCAAGCCACTTTGAATCCAGAGCCTTTCTTGTCATTGTGTTTTGTTCACCGAAGTGGAGCTCCCAATAGCTCCTGATCATGCCTCCATATGATCTAGTCTATCGCGAGACAAGATTCGTATGTATCGCATTGCCATGAACTGTTCTACCACAATTCGTTGTACCATGTCACCTCCTAGTGACATCTCCATTGCATTCTAATCATTATGGGATGAACTCGAATTGTGATCCCTCCATGTGTGGCCTCTGCCAACACACCATAGGGCCTCTTCCACCTTCGATTATGTTCACTCTATTGGCAATTGACCTTCGTCCATCTGCTCTCGAGTCACACCCAAATGAAGCACAGCTCTAGGATAGTCCATCGCCTAGTAGCTACCAAAGTCCATCGACTTCGTTGAAATTGGTGCACCATTGTTTGGATCCTAGGCCTCTGCCCCCACTAGCACAATCTCTACTGCACAACGCTTTCTTCATGGTAACTTGAATGATAGCACTATGGCATATTCTTCAAGAGTACTCACCTCTGCATCCTCTTGCCTCATTCTAAGGCCTTTTGAACCAACTTTGCCTATGCAAGTTGAGTTATCTTGGTTCCTCTGTCAAATGTTTATCTGAGATAGCGTACATGTGTCTTGAAGCTCCTTTCATCTTTAGCACTATACAGGATGAGTTTGCTCCATCAAAATGAAAGACCCATGAAACAACATGATCCCGCTCTTGCCTCTACAAGAGTTCATGTCCTTGACCTCTGTCTAAGGAAAGCTGTATGCCTCCGCTCCATGTTCCATCTTTTATGCTAGCTCCTTTCATGCGGCTTGGGTACTTTGCCAAGTTACACCCAAGTTGCTCCGCTCCTCGATTTGTATTGAGTTGATGATGGTCCTCACGTCCACTATTTCACGGGTCAACCCTCTATTGAGTCTGATCTCCATATCGGCTCCAAGTGTGTCTTCATTTTGTATTGCCTTAGGTTGCTCCCCCACTTGATTTCATAATGCATCCACTAATGCATTACTTATGCAAGATCATGTGATAGCTCCTTGCTATAGAGAAATATAGGGGCGACATCACATGCGCAATGGAAGAATAGAAAACAAAAATCTCCAAATTTTCTAAAAATGTGTTCATCGTCATGCGAAGATTGGTGCACAAAATCCGTAAAACTAAAAATCATGTGTGAGATAGTTGTGTTGCTTAGGGAGATCGTATATCCCTGAATCCCTACAGATCGATGACGCTTCTCGAATTGCTGCCAAAGAAGCCTTTGGCCTATGCGCCTTTGGTTCTCTCCTATTTATAGAGGACCCCTATCAACTTAACTCTAATGGATCTTGCCCTATTAGGTATTAGATCTTCATCCAACTACCCAAGCCTCTTAGACTAGTGTATCTCTATCCAATAATCTCTTATTGGCTCTTATTGGATCTCATCCATGGGATCCAATAATTCAATGGCTTAATGGATATCAAATAAGATAGGGGCTCCGGCGGATATCTCATATCCGAATCTCTACTCATTGCAACACCTACCATATGTGTGTGACCCTCTAGGCCCAATATCGAGCTGGTTGTGAGTCATACTTGTTAAAACTCCTTCTGGCTTGGTAAATTATTATCTTTATAATAATTCACTCGACTCATCAGCTACGGACGTACTAGGCCACTACGCCGCAATCCCCAAACGATATAGGAGAATCTAATCTTTTGGACCTATCTGTCCTCGGTTACCATGTACCTATAGTCCCTCATCCATCTAATATCCCATAGACAGTATACCGAGTATGGTGCTGTCAGACCCATACGATTTCTACTCGAGTCTTGCTCTAATCGGATTCTCCCCGTGAACTCTTTCTCTCTCAATCCGAATGACCCTAGCCGGGGATTTGTCTAAGCAAGAACATACAAGATATTTCTCTCATAACACCAAGAGTAGATGATCCTCTATCGGTACTCAATAGTCCTCGTAAGGTTGGCTGTCACTCCCGATGACCGATTTGTTAAATCTAGAACTTTGATACCTAGAAGTCTGGTATCAAAGAATGGAGTACTTATACATGACATCGTTGGTGTCTTAAGTCTAAAGACCAAGTACACCATTGGGACAACGAAATCGCTATCTAACAATGAGATATCATTAACCATCTAGCATTCCGTGAGCGGATCAATCAGTGAACTCATTCTCCAATAAGCACCTACACTATAGCCCTAGTGTCCCCACACGAGCAGCTATGAGACCAGCTACCTCCATCATATGGACGGGTATATAGCACACCAGTCTGTCCGGTTATCTCGATGTCCCTCTTAAGTAACCTATGACTAGAATTATTTAGGGTCTTATGTTTTAAGATGAATCGGTCTCATTATCGTGATTTCATTACGATCTGATTCCCATTGCACATATCTATGGACATCACAATATATTTATGCATATATGCAACAAGTAATATAAAGTGATAAAATGCTAAAATATAATAAGCAAAAAGAACGTGTATCATGTCATACGTATTATTACTCACGTGATTGGCTTGCATGACACTTATAACTAGCACTCACCACTCGCTCGTGCTAGTCATAGGGGCCTAGTAAGCCAATCATGTGAGTGATGGCACATGTGACTTGACACGAAATCTTTTTACTTATTATATTTTGGTATTTATTACTTTATATTGACTATTGCATATATGCATGTATATATTGTGATGTCCTTGGATCTGTGCAATGAGAATCGGATCGTGATAAGATCACGATAATGAAACTGATTCGCCTTTAAACACCGATCCTAAATAATCCTAATCATAGGTTACTCGAGAGGGACATCGAGATAACCAGACAGACTAGTGTGCTGTATACCCATCTATATGATGGATGTAGTTGGTCTCATAATTGCTCGTGTGGGGACACTAGGGATACAGTACAAGTGCTCATTGGAGAATGAGTTCATTGATTGATCTGCTTACAGAATGTTGGATGGTTGATGATGTCTTATTGTTAGACAGCGATTCCGTAGTCCCAGTGGTATATCTGGTTCTTAGACTTGAGACACCAAGGATGTCCTGTATGAGTGTTCCACTCTTTGATACCAGACTTATAGGTTTGGATGTCCCAGATCTAGTACAACCGATCATCGGGAGTGGCAGTCAACCTTACGAGGGCTATTGAGTATCGATAGAGGTTCATCCACTCTCGATGTCATGAGAGGAATATCCCATGTATTCTTGCTTAGACAAATCCCTAGCCAAGGCCATTCGGATTGAGAGAGAAAGAGTTTTCTAGAAGAATCCGATTAGAGCGAGACTTGAGTAGAAACCATATGGGTCTAACAGCACCATACCCGGTATACGGTCTTTGGGATATTAGCTGGATGAGGGACTATAAGCACATAGTAACTGAGGATAGACAGATCTAATGGATTGGATTCTCATGTATCGTTTGGGGACTACGGCGTAGTGGCCTAGTACGTTCGCAATCGATGAGTCAAGTGATTTTTATGGAGATAATAATTCATTGAGTTAGAAGGAGTTTTGACAAGTATGACTCACGGCCAACTCGATATTGGGCCTAGAGGGTCACACACATATGGTAGGCATTGCGATGAGTAGAGGTTCGGATATGAGATATCCGTCGAAGCCCCTATCTTATTGGATATCCAATAAGCCCCTAAATTATTGGATCATATGGATGATATCCAATAAGAGCCCATAAGAGATTATTCGATAGAGATCAACTAATCTAAGAGACTTAGTTAGTTGGATAGAGATCCAATACACAATAGGGGAGGATCCATTAGGGATAAGTTGACAGGAGACCTCTATAAATAGGAGGGATTCAGTGGTTCATAGGCTAGAGCCTTTGCTTGCCTCTCCTATTCTCCTCCCCCTCTATAAATAGGAGGGATTCAGTGGTTCATAGGCTAGAGCCTTTGCTTGCCTCTCCTATTCTCCTCCCCCTCTATAAATAGGAGGGATTCAGTGGTTCATCGTAGCCTTGCTGTGTGGATCACTGCTAGAGATGAAGGCGCTTGACCTCCTTCACCCTCTCCTAGAGATTTGCAGGGAAACAGAGATATATGATCTCCTTAGGTAACACAATCATACACAGTTTTAAGTTTCGCAGGTTTTTTGTGCATTAATCTTTGCACGACGACGAACAAATCTTTAGGAAATTAAAGATTTTGTTTTCTTTTCTTGCACATGTGATGTCGCCCCCAAGATTTCCCAACAGTGGTATCAAAGCCAGGTTGTTCGTGTGAAAGATTGATTTTGAACTATGTATATTATGTTTTAGAAAAGCTTTTGGCATCAAAATCGTTGACGCAAAAGCGAGAAAGGACAGCAACCTTTGCTGTCGTCGAAGATGGCAGCGCTGCCATCTGCGTGCAAGCAGGCCGCCTACAGTGGCAGCCGCAAGGCCAACCGTGTGCAGGCAAGCCCCTGCAGCCGCGCCCGCAAGCACGGTGGCCACTTGCACGCGGGCACTATGGCCGCGCACAAGGGTGGCGCCTGCGAGTGCTGGACCCGCGGGCAGAGGCATCGCGGGGTGAGGCGCCGTAAGGCAGCGGCACCTGCGGCCGCTGCTCCCGCGGGCAAAAGCCCC
>LVTN01001857.1:0-47766 GCA_001649415.1 Musa itinerans | reverse complement strand
CCCCTGTCAGGTGGTGGTACCGCCAGAGCTCGGTCTCCGAGCTCTGTTAGGCAGTCGTACCGCCCAGACTAGGCGGTGGTACTGCCTAGTGTCAGGTGTCAAGCGGTGGTACTGCCCAGTAATGGCGATAGTACCGCTAGTACCCTAGAAACCCGGGATGAGACTTTTTGACTCCATTTTTAAAATCATTAGGGCCTATAAATATCACACTCTTTTCTGCATGAAATGGTACCTAAGTGTGATTATAATCTTGAATCATTGGGGTGTAAAAGTGCTAGAGTTTTCCTCCTCTATCTCTTAGCCTTGTAACCATCCAAGAAAGAGGAGAGAAAGTTGTAAGGGTTGTCTCCTAAATACGACATAAGGAGAAAAGAGCTGTAAAAGGTGGTTGGTCTTCGCCTATTGAAGGAAGGCCTTTAGTAGACGTCGGTGACCTCGACGGAGGAGGAATCCAAAAGTGGATGTAGGTCACATTGACGAACCACTCTAAATTCTGGTTTGCTTTTCCTTTGGTGCAATTTACTTTAACTACAAATCATTTCATAGCAAACTGCTTTTTCTCCTCCTATTGCTTTCACTACGTTTACGCTCTCATACATTCAAGTTGTTATCTTTCCAAATCGGTGTCAATCGAACGTACAAAATATTTTCTGAAATCGAAGAATTTTTCACTACACTAATTCACCCCCCCCTCTTAGTGCTGCTCTTGATCCTAACACTGACATGTTTCACTCCGGCCCAACATAATTCTTCTTGCTTTAATTGTCTCTCCTTGATCGAAGCTTCCTATGTCACTCAAAACGCATATCAGATCATAAACACTATAAATTGGTTTCATCATCAAAATCCAAGATTCAACACAGAGTACCTTATTCATTTGCGGTAGGTAATTTGATGTATGCTATGATTTGTATTATGCCAAATATAACTCATACAATTAAAGTTGTCAGTCGATTTCTCTATAATCCTGGTAAGGAACATTGAGTAGCGGTGAAATGGATATTAAGATATCTAAGAGGTACTTCCAGATTGTGTTTATGTTTTGGCAATAGTGAACCTGCGCTAGAGGGGTACACAAATGCAAACATGATAGGTGATACTGATTCCAGAAAGTCTACTTCGAGGTTCTTGATGTCATTTACAGGAAGTGTAGTCTCTTCGCAGTCTAAGTTACATAATTATGTTACTCTATCAACAACAGAAGTAAAATACATAGTAATTACTGAAGCCTATAAGGAAGCTTTGTGGATGAAAAAGTTTCTGCATGAATTGGACTAAAACAAGAAGGATATACTGTTTATTATGATAATCAGAGTGTCATTCACCTCTCTAAGAATTCAATAAATCATTCTAGATCTAAGCATATTGATGTAAGATATCACTAGATTCGTGATGTGCTTAAGATGAAAGAATTATACTTGGAAAATGTGCATACCAATGAGAATGAATTAGACATGTTAATAAAATCTTTGCCTAAGGAGAAGCTTAAAGCATGTAGGCAAAAAGTGAGCTTAGTACAGCACACCATATGAGCTGGAGGGGGAGAATTGTTGGGTCTAGCCCATAGGTGGGCTTGGACTGGCTGATTTGGGCATTGAGCCCAAATCTGATTTATTAAAAAAAGAGAAAGAAATAGGGAAGTGGAGATGTGCACGATGGGAGAAGCATACGAATGGTGGAAACTGTGGCGACACGAACAGAGAGAGAAAGTGAAGGTTTTGAGATTTTTGCTAGATGATCAAGCGGCTAAACTTCGTTGGTTTTTGCCTAAATTTTATATGAAGAATCTTTGCAACAAGCTCTACAATCTTATTGGTATCGATCTATAGTTTATCTTCTCTGAAATACTTTTCTGTTATATCCAATTGGTGAGACCTAAAATTTTTCTTTCATGAAATCCATCTACGGTGATGATGATATATTGAGCCAATATATATGTTTTTGATGTTATTGTGATCCTCTAGGTATTCTGAAGAAGACTTATTGTAAACCTGTTATCAATCGGTGATAGTGGAAGTTTGAAGTGGATTACGAACCTATGGATTTTTCCACATTGGGTTTTTCACGTAAAAATTTGGTATCTTACTTTGTGATTGATTCATTATTCTACTATTTATGCTGCTCTAGTTAATATTTATTTTTGGTAATAAATTAGTATTTTGATAAGAAACCCATTTTGATATACAAAGAGGAAAACAAATTATTCCGTCATAATAGTTTTTCCCAACATCACTAACTATTTTTGTATTTTCTCTCGGAGAGCGGTCGAAAAAGTTTAACACATTAGAGCATTAATAGTATGGTAGAGGGTCATTTGGATGGTAATAAATTTCCATTATATGTATCAAGAGAAGGTGGAATCCTAATGGAATTAACTTTTCTTAAATGTCTAAGATGAAGGAATATCATAAGGAAGGTTTTGACTTTTCTTAAATCTCTTTCTTTATGTGTTCTAGACGTTAATCTATCTCAAAGATTTGGTTGTGGATTTTTAAAGGAAGTTCTACAGAGTGGATGTCTAACTCCTTTGCGTTTCAGTTTCTTACGCCACGACTATACTTCCCAAGGAGTTTCTATCGAAAGGGGGCATGACTCAGTTACAACGTTGATATGCTAACGGAGGAATAGGGGGTGTGGTCAAAGGAGTATATCTTTGCTATGCCAACTAGGCAAGTTGGGGGAGGAAAGAAATGAAAGTTTGAACAACCCTTGCCAAAGCTCAAATTTATTAGGCTAGGTTATTGAGTCAACGATGATGGTTGATTGTTGCATTGTCGAACAATCAACAGGAGGCAATGGGTTTAGGAACTAGGAAGGTGAGGTTTCCAATAGATTTGAAAGTGGCACCAAAGAGAGTTGGATCCTCTTATGGTTTTTCTAAGACATGTTGGCAAAGGCTCTCTTTCTAGCGCTAATCCGCTAAAGCAAATTTTGATCGTCTAAGTAAGATACCGACTCGAAGACAACGAAGTTTTACTCCGCATTCGTCTTAATATTGGGTGATGTCAGGCCAAAAAGGTTTTGAGACTATCTATTTCAAAACCACACTGAACCCTACAAAACTGTGTCGAGGGTGATAAAACATCTTTGAAGTTTAAGTTAGTTTTTGAGTTAGTGGTATCGATTGAATATCGAGTCCATAAGAGTTGAATGAACTAAAAATGAGTCGATTATGTACATGAGGGGTCATTTTATAGTGAGGTTTAGAAAACTTATGCTTAAGGTCATAGTTTAAAATTGGAGACTGTTACATGTCTCTTTCGATGTTGGGTGTAATCATATTGCATCGAATCTGAAGAATATAATACGGTTGTGAATGAGGTCATAGCATTGGAAGAGTGAAGTTATGTTAGCTACATAGAGAAAGGGTTTGGACATGTGATACTGAGATATCAACTAACTGATCATATGATGTTAAAGTGTCAATCACATAACGATGATATGTCGATCACGTGATGCTGAGATATCAATCACATGGTGCAAAGGTATCGATCATGTGATGTTAAGGTATTGATCATATGATACTGAGATATCAATCACATGATATTGAAGTATCAATAGTCTTTCGTGTGTCAACTTGGCCCGCACAAATCGTTGACACCACCATAATGTTTAATTACAATATCTCTTTTATCTTTTTCATTTATTTTATTTTGCAATCATTTTCATATTAACATGATGAGAATACTTTATTCATATTAACACGATGAGAATACTTTAATGGATGAGTACAGTATAATTAATTATGATTAATAATCTATTAAATAATTATGATTAATTAATGGATGAGAATACTTTATTCATGTTAGCTTTAGAGACAGCCAAAACTCTCCTAATACTAAAAGAAAAAAAAAGTTCCACTTACAATTAATTAATTATGATTAACATTCTCGTTCTTATACTTAAAAAATAACATACAGATCCTTACACTTATGAAAATAAAATATTTAACTTTAATTTCATTTTAATTTCATCGATGGAAAATATTATGTGTTCACCTATAAAAAGAACGTGGATAGAAAAATAATAATTTTATTATATTTTAAATTATTAATTTCTCATTCACGCAGTGTTCATAGAAATCACTTTCCTCCTCTTCGACAACGCTGAGGACGACGGACCAACGATGGTGCCGATGGTGCATGAGGCCGGTTCTCCGGTAGAAGGTGACTCCACGATACTGTAAACTATGAGACCATGATCCTTTTTTGCCCTTCACTTGCAGCTGCTGTTGCCGCTGCAACACCAGGTTGGCCTCTGGCTCCGTCAAACCACTCGTCATTCCCTTCCAGAAACCAACAATGGTAAAGTTTTAAGGTGAGGAAGAGGACGAGTCCACGGCTACATGAGGCTGCATCGCAACAACCTCCACGGCTAGAGGGAACAACTGTCGCATGGGGATGCTCGGCTCTAGCGAGACGCATCCCTCCTTCTCAGCCTCGTCCTCATCAACAATAGATTGGGTGAGACAATCAAGGACATCGGAACAGAAGACGGAGGTAGCGCCGTTGGAGGAGCGCACGTCCTCGTCTCCGGTGACGACGGTGACAATGTCATTGCTCGATGACTCAAAGGAGTATGGCACCGCAGCAAGGGAGTCGCCCGTCGATCTTCCGATTTCCCATTCGCCTTTTTGCATTCTTTGTCGGCCGACGACCGCAGGGCGTCCGCTATGCGAGTGCACTTCGCAAGAGACAAAACCTTCCTCTGACCACGTCCTTCCTCGCAGCCGTCGGCCACCGTCCCCGGGTCCCAATTCTCCGTGTCATCCGGTGATCAAGTGTCAACAAAAATACAACTAGTTGCATCTCATTATGCCAGTAGTACTTCTCTCTTCCCTTGTAAAAGAGACACAAGGATGATGGCTTCCAAGATAGGCAGGCAGAGGTAGATTTATTGGGGCTTTCATGAGGTACGGATATCTCCTTTCTCTATTCATAAACCAAATTAAAACGACGTCATTCACTTACCATCAGTAATATAAATGGGCAAATTTCATGAATTTAATTTATTTTATTTTATTTTTTTGCTTGTCGCAAGAGGTGATCCTATCTATCTTTTTCATATTTTTAAATCGGGTCCTTTTACCTTATATTTTAAAATATCTCTAACGTGACATAGAAGCAGCTTTTATCAATTTTGATGGACATCCACTGATTTAGATCGATGCATAGGGTGAATAAATACAATTTCTTCATAAATTTATAGTATTTTAAAAAATATTATACCTAACATAAAAAATCTTCATATTTGGTTATTCTTATTTTTAGGCATATATCTCATCTATGCAAAATCTTATTTTAAAAAAAAAAATTACTATAACTAACATACAAATATTTATTCCAATTCTTTATGCTTTGCGTCAAAATTTGCTTATGCTTTTAAATAAACTTACAATATTTTGGTGGAGATATAAAGAATACCATAAAATTATTAAAAATTACAATAATTGATTGATACTATAAATTTTATAACCTGGTACTACAAATGTCTTGTTAAAGATATTTCAAGTATTATGATAAATAGGTATCTTATTTCAAGAATCATACATACATACATACATACATAATTTGAAGGCTAAGTTTAAATTAAAATGAAGTGTATCATGCATTATAATAATGTCTAGTTTCAGATTTACAACCTTGCAAAGCTTCAAATTATATATATATATATATATATATATATATATATATATTCCTTTATATAAAGTTGGATTATAGCACAAAATGTGTGTATATGCTTTCTCAAGTTTATGTTTTCAAACGGATTTCTACTGTATTTGTAATATTCAGGTTTAATCACATGTTAGAATTGAAAGAATTAAGTTATGTTTAAACATTTGGAGCCAATAATACAAACTCAAGTATCTCAGTTAAGACTGTCTATAGGTACTTATTGGGTCTGTTATCATTAACTGTTTTCCTATAGGGATTTATTGGGTCTATTATCATTACCATTTTGATTTGCCTATTGGGTCTGTCTGTTATCATTAACAATTTATTGGGTCTATTACCATTCATTTTGACCTAAGGATTTAGGTTATTCGATAACGAGTCAGACGTTCGATTATAATTGTAATTCTTATTTTTTTCTTTTGAAACAGCTAAAAATTATTTATTTGAAGTTTTATAATATTTTATCGAGCAATATTTAGTAGGAATATATATTATTTAATATTCATAATCTTCTTTTTTATGCTAAAAAACACTTATATTACTATCCTCGAAGTACAAAAGTCGCTCGGAGTGAAACAAAAAATTTAACCGAGAAGCCCACTCCCCTTTTATTTTTTATTTTTTTTATAAATACTTTATGTATCTCGAGGGCATAAAAAGTGAGAAAATACTTTTTTTCTATATTTCTCTATGATTGATCTAGAAAAGGTTAGAAAAATTCTTCGAGATTTACATGACAATATAAACAAAAAAAAATATGCTTGACTTGGGTTTAAGAATGCTTGTAATTGATACCATATTATGAAGAATTTATAAGAATGCTTGTAATTGATATCACATTATGAAGAATTTAATTTTCTTCATGAATATAAATATGGAGTGTTACTAATCTTATTTTGATTTTATAACTTTATGATATATATTTTTTATTATTGATATCTGAGATTTCTTTTGATTTTTAAGATCTTCTCCCCTTCCTAACAAATGTAGCTGCAAGGAGCTTCAACATTCTGGCAAGAATGTTAAGAAGAGTGTTTGAAATCTTGAGCTGGCTCAGGTATGCCTCCAGCCTCCTAATTCATTTATGTCTCCCATCTTTTGGAAGATGCACATTAGAAGCTGACCTTCAAATGAATTGTAAGCTTCGTATGTTGGATTTGAAAACAGGACCCAAATCCACAAGTCAACTCTGAAGAAACGAATCAGGATTCTTCTACCCACTTCTCAGTGAATCGTTGCATCGACTATGTATGCAACAGGGGAAAGCTATTTTTGAAGAAGAGAGTGAGTTCTGGTTCTTGGTTTCTCTCGACCATCGTACACTGCAGTTTTCTTTCTCCACGATTCCTTTTGGCTTGCAGTGATAAAAGACTACTGCTAGCAGTTGAAGGATAGAGTTCCCAATAACATGTGAAGGTTCTTCCACCGTGTTTGTCCGCCACGATGCTTCAGAAGAACATGACAGGTAACCACAGCAGCTGCTGACACACGAGGATGTGAACATGCAGGACATGCCTTCCGCTGCTGATGCCATTTGTTGATAATGGAGCAGTTGAGTGATGCGCAACGCAGCTCCAGAGCAGGTAGAACACGGAGAGTCCGCGTTTCTTCGACACCTGCTTCGACGTCAATGGTCGACGCTTGCGTGCACGCCCCGTTTGCTGTATCCACGCGTCACGACAGGGACATGCTTGCCTTTGAACGTGACGAAGAGCCGCCCACTGTCACTATAAGTGCTTACGATTCCTGTGCGTTGTCTTCACCCTCATCCTAACATTGCCTTGGAGATGAGTTACTACCCCCAGCAGCAGCAGGCTCCTCCTCGAGGTATGTGTTCTCCTCTTTCCGTGCATAGATCACGGTGGATCGATTTGTTGAGCCTTATGCCTACGATAAACATGCAGCGTACCCCCCACCGCCCAGCTCCCACCCTCCCACAGGGCAGGCCTATCCGCCGGCGGGCTATCCGAGCAGGGACGGTGCTGCGAATCCACAGCAAGTTCCCATCGAGACCAAGAGCCGTGGCGATGGCTTCTGGAGGGGATGGTGAGAAGAGACGCTCATTCCCTGAGTTCATAGTAACTACTTCTTCTGCTGTTCTTCGCAGTTAGTTTGGTTTCTGCTGACATGGGTTCTGCTCTTTTGGGTGTTGCAGCTGCGCGGCTTTGTGTTGCTGCTGCGTTCTGGACATGTGCCTCTGAGGAGATTTAGATGGATGTAGATATTGTTATCGCCAGCTCAGTGTGGAGTAGTATTATTATGTCTTGGAATGTTACCGTGTGACATTGTTTATTCGATTTATTGGTTGTGGGATTTGTCCTGTCCTTTGATAAACGAATAGATAGTATGTTGTTGGCCTCACATTATCCAACATAATTCCAAAAGCAAAAAAAAAAAATTGCAGTGGATGAATAGAAAGAAGATGCAAAGCTCACATAACCTTGACAGCCATGCGTTTTCTTTGTCACGGACACATGCAAGTTTTTTGGGCATTGTGCTACAGCCATGTCTATTAAACGGGGAAAGTTGTGGTTCTCTTTCTAGAGGGGAGTGGCCTGTTGAATCATTTTTGGTGCTGGATGAGCTCCCTTTGTACTGATGCAGTTTACATGATAAATTTATCTTCCTTTTTTCTGAAATTTTTTTTTAATTTTTTTTTAATTTATTAAATTAAGCTACTCCACTTTGATATAGAGAAATCTCAACAAAGGCACAAGTTGGTCAATTTCAGTTTAGATTTCTCACGTGTTTGCATCTCTCTCTCTCCTCCTAATATTTTTTTTTGTTTCAGTTGGTCAATCTCCGTTTAGATTTCTCACATGTTTGCATCTCTCTCTCTCTCCTCCTAGTGTTCTCTTTGTTTCAGTTCATCGTTACTCTATGTTTGCCTTCATGTTTTGTGAGCATTTGTTTCCATGTCCAATGTTTAGGATAAAAGTGGAAGATACAAAGAGAATTGATTGGTAGTAGTTATCTAGGTGATTATTATATTCTAGGAAATTATAGACATGTTTTGTGAGCATTTATTTCCATGTCCAATGTTTAGGATAAAAGTGGAAGATACAAAGAGAATTGATTGGTAGTAGTTATCTAGGTGATTATTATATTCTAGAAAATTATAGATATGTTTTAAAAAGTGACCCATGAGTTATACGATAGTTCCTACACCTAATTGAATTATAGGTGACATGATGGAGTGAGGTAATTACCACTAGGTCCTATAAATAGGATCATAGTTCATGAAGTAAGATAGGAGTATACACTTGGGAATATCTTGCAAGTGTTCTATGTCAATCCTCTTGTTTAAATACTACATCGGTTTTCTTGATCGAAAGGATTTTTTTTAATTGCATCGTAGTATTTTATTTTTCTCGTTTCTTTGCTCCTCTATTCTCAACATTTGTGGTATTAGAGCTAAGTTTCAATCCGAACTAGGCATTATAGCTTTCAATAATAATTCCATGTCGCAACCCGTTATTCTCATCTTCTCGAGCAAGTGCTATGAATTTTGAAGTATCAAGATGAAGACTCTATTCAAGTCTCAAGATTTTTGGGACTTAATAGAGAATGAATATGTGGATACAGATGACGAAATCAGGTCGAGGAAAAATAGAAAGAATGACTCAAAGGCATTGTTCTTTATTCAACAAGCTGTACATGAGACAATCTTCTCAAGAATTACAGTAGTGACAACCTCAAAGCAAGCTTAGTTGATACTTCAAAATAAATTTCAAGGCTCATCAAGGGTGATTACGGTAAAACTTCAAACCCTTCATCGTGAGTTTAAAATTTTGTTCATGAAAAGCAATGAATCAGTGCAAGATTTTCTTTCTCGAGTGATTGAAATTGTTAGTCAAATAAAATCTTACGGTGAACATCTTCCCGGTCATATAATTGTTGCAAAAGTTTTGAGAAGTTTAACTTTGAAATTTGATCATGTAGTTGTCGTAATTGAGGAGTCAAAAGATTTATCTATATTTTTATTTGATAAACTAATGGGTTCCTTGCAAACACATGAAGTAAGGTTGAACAGGTCACTTGAAAAAAAGTGAATAAAAAATATTTCAAGTAAAGGGGGAGTCTTTTACTTCAAAAGAAGACAAAAAATCAATACGAAGAGGACATGGCAGAGAATGATTTCGTGGTAGAGGAAATATAAAAGAAAAAGGAAGAGGGTACTTTGATGGGCATGATGAACAAAAGCAATCAAATTATGATAAAAAAAACTACAAGAGTGAAATTCAATGTCACTATTGTAAAAAGTTTGATCACATGAAGGCAGATCACTGGAAAAGAGAACAACAAGTAAGCTATATAGAGGAAAATAAAGAAAATAATAAGTTGTTTATGACTTATTCACAAGTTAATGATATCTCAAATGATATCTGATTTCTAGATAGTGGATATTCTAATCATATGTCAAACATAAGATCAATGTTTAGAAATATTGATGAAACTCATAAGTTGAAGTTAGATTTGAAGATAACAAGCAAATCCAAGTTGAAGAAAAAAGAACAATTGAGGTGAAGACAAATCAATAGAAGATAAAATACCTTGATAATGTTTTCTTTGTTCCTACTTTATCACATAACTTATTAAGTGTTGGACAATTGATAGATGATGAATATTCAGTTATATTTGATGATGGTTCATGCATTATTAAAGATAAAAAATCTGGTTTGATTACGGTAAATGTTTGCATGACGCAAAACAAGATGTTTCCACTTGATGTTTCAAATATTAAAAAGCATGCTCTTATCGCAACTCAAAAGAATGAGTCTAATTTATGGTATTTAAGATATTGACACCTTAATATTAAGGGTTTAAGGTTGTTAAATAAAAAAGGAATGGTTTTCAGATTACCTAAAAGTAATATACTTGATGTATATGAATGATACATTTATGACAAACAAAGTAAAAAATCATTTCCTATTGAAAAAGCATAGAGAGTATTTAATTATCTTAAATTAATTTATGCTGACTTATGTGGACCTATGAATATAAAATCATTTGGTGGAAGTCAATATTTTCTATTGTTTATAGATGATTATAGCCGCATGAGTTGGGTATATTTTCTGAAACTGAAATCTGAAATATTTGATAATTTTTAAAAATTCAAGGCACTTGTAGAAAGGAAAAGTGGTAGATAGATAAAGACACTTCGAATAAATAGAGGTGGTGAATTTTTATCTAATGAGTTTAATTCTTTTTGTGAAGAAAATGGTATTCGTAAAGAATTGACAACACCATATACATCGTAGCAAAATGGTGTAGCTGAACGTAAGAATCAAACTATCGTTGAAATGACAAGAGGTTTGTTTAAAGGAAAAACCATCGAAATCAGTTTTGGGCAGAAGCAGTTGTAACAACAGTTTATTTGTCGAATATTTCACCAACAAAGGCTGTTATGAATCAAACTCCATTTAAAACTTGGTATGATATAAAACCAAGTGTAAGCCATCTAAGAATTTTTTGTTGTATTGCTTATACTTTGGTGAATTCACAAGATTATCACAAGCTTGATGATAAATTTGAAAAATGTATCTTAATTGGTTAATCCTTACAATCCAAAGCATATCGATTATATAATCCTATTAGTGGCAAAGTTATTATTAACAGAAATATTGTGTTTGATGAAAGGGCAAGTTGGAATTGGGAGACCAATAAAGGTAGAACATAAATTCAGATTCCAGCAGAACTAGACACTCCACAGAATCAAATGATAGATCCTACTCCAATAAGTTCATCGTCAACCTCACCTAGTAACAGTTCAAATTCTGATTCCTCAAATGAAACCCCTTTAGGAAAATTCAGATCACTAATAAAAATTTATGATTTAACATTTGCTTTGTTTATTTCAGATCTTATAACTTCTGAGGAAGCAATTGAAAAAGAGGAACGACGAAAAGCAATAAAGAAGGAAATCAAATCAATTGAGAAAAATAAAACTTTTGAGCTAATGGATCTATTAAAAGAAAAGAAAACTATTGGATTAAAATGAGTGTTCAAAATAAAGTTTAACATAGATGGAAGTATCCAAAAGCATAAGGCTCGACTTGTAGTAAAAGGATATTCATAGCAACAATGTATTGATTTTGATGATACTTTTTCTCTAGTTGCTAGATTTGAAACCCTCTCAACCTTCTTGGCTTTAGCTACTCACTTGAGTTGGCTTGTTTATCAATTTGATGTGAAATTTACTTTTTTAAATGAAGATTTACACGAAGAGATTTTTGTTACTCAACATGAAGGTTTTTTAGTTAAAGGACACGAAGAAAAGGTGTATAAGCTAAAGAAAGCTCTTTATAGGCTTAAACAAACTCCAAGGGCATGGTACAGTAAATTTGATTATTATTTTCATCAAAATAGATTTCAGAGGAGCAATAATGAACATACTCTTTATCTAAAGAAGGAAGGTGAACATAATATTCTAATGGTTTGCCTCTATGTTGATGATATTATATATATGGGTTCATCGAACTCTTTTGTAGCAGAATCTAAAAAATGTATGGTGAATAAGTTTGAAATGTCAAATCTAGGTCTACTATACTATTTTCTTGGGTTGGAAATGAAGCAAGGATCAGATAAAAATTTTATTTCATAAAGAAAGTATGCAATTGATCTACTTAAAAAACCTAATATGATTAATTATAAAGCTACAGCAACACCCATGAATGTAAACGAGAAATTGAAACTTGAAGATGGTATATGCTTGATAAATGTAAGATACTATAGAAGTTTGGTTGGAGGTTTGATTTATCTAACTCATACTTGACCAGATATTACTTTCTCTGTTGGTATAGTATAGCTGTTAAAAGAATTCTACATTATATTATGGTATTTAGTATTCTCATAATTTGTAAATTATTTGATTTTTCTGATAATGATTGGACATGAGCTTTAGATGATAGAACGAGTATTTCATGTAATATTTTTAGCCTCGGTTCAGGAACTATATCTTCGAGTTCAAAAAAGCAAGCAACAACGACATTGAAAGCAGAATATGTAGCTGCAACATCAGCACCTTGTCAAGGCTTAGAAGACTTCTTGAAAATCTTCATCAAGAACAAAAAGAAGCAACAAAAATATTTTGTGATAACAAAGCCACAATTACAATGACGAAGAATCCAACATTTCATGGAAGAACGGAATATATAGAGATACATTATTATTTTATTTGAGATATTGTAGCAAATGGAGCCATTGAAGTATTATGGAACATGAACAAGTTGCAGATATCCTCACTAAGTTGCTTCCAGTTCAAAAGCATATTTATTTCATGTCATAAATCGGTGTATGTAACTATGAATCAAGGGGGAGTGTTGAGAATTGATTCATAGTAGTTATCTAGGTGGTTATCATGTTCTAGGTAGTTATAGACATGTTTTAAGAAGTGGCTCATGATCTAAAAGTTATAGGATAGTTCATACACCTAATTCAATTATGGGTGACATGATCGAGTGAGGTATCGAGTGAGGTAGTTACCATTAAGTCCTATAAATAGGACCATAGTTCACGAAGTAAGACAAGAGTATACACTTGAAAATATCTTTCTATGTCAATCATCTTATTTAAATACTACATCAATTTTTTTAATGGAAAAAATTCTTTTTAATTATATCATACTATTCTATTTTTCTATTTTCCTCCCTTCCCAACAAACTTTACATCTTACAATACATCGATTAAGCATTCATGAATAGGTTCTCATCTCCCATGGCATTTGTGTTGTCTTTATGCTTTAAAGTAACATATCTTAGTCATTTTATAAATATCAGTCAGTTTAATACCATACCAACTCAGTGGAAGATTAAAGAAGGGCACTACCAAGAAAGTTGCATTGACCAAATGCAACAATGTTAGACGTTATTTCTTGAATCATTGAAATATCCCTTTTCAGAATAAACAAATAGCACAAGGTATTGTAGAAAAACAATTGCTTGTTTACAAGAAACAATCTACAAGCTCAAATACACAAAAGGCATGTTGCATGCAGTTCCCTACTGCATGCTGGAGGGCAGGAATGTAACAAAAACATATTCCTGTCCCAAAGTCAAAATCTACCCCCAACCACAAGACAAACTTGTAACAAAATAATCAAAATCCAGGGAATGATTTCTTGAATCAAGTTCCCCAACCAACCAACTTCAAGAGCCGTGCCGCTACTTCATCAATTGAAGCTTCCATCGTCAGTTGCAAAAGACAAATGAACTTATATACAACAAAGAGCAAAAAAAGTTTACAAACAATGCTAATATCGCTTTCCTAGAATAATGCCGATGATCATTGATACCAAGGCTACTCCCAAGATGAACTTCAAGGCCATAGCTACCAAAGGTTCTGTGTCATCATGCACATTTGGATCTGCATCAGTAGTTCTTGTGTCCAGGTGCACCCTGTCACTTATCTTGATCTTTCTCTTTAAGAGTGTTGAAGTGTCCAGTCCACAATCTCTTGAAAACACCTCTATTGCATCCTTCAATTCAGCATGCGAGGTTTCATTCTTAACCTGCAGAAACATTAAATGACAATTGTTTAGTGTTCCTGGCCATCATGAGACATAGAACTTGATCTATCAAACAGAGTTGGTTAAACTTACCTCTTGTCCGCTTGTTGCGTAGGCCAACAGCAATGCATTCTCAAGCTCTGCAATTTTCCTTTCCATCTGAGTAGTTTTGCTCATTTTAAGTCTCATTTCATGGAGTTCCACATTGAGAAGTGTAAGTTTTTTGCTTTGTTCTATAACCTGCAATTTCCAAACAAGGCACATACAGAATGCTAAAGTATGATGCATGAAATATCAAGATGATATGGGAAGCAGATCAAAAGCTTATCAGATTTCCAGTTGTAATAATGATCTTACACGTGGTTCTTCAATGAAATAAGAGAAGTTGAACAGAGGACAAAAACCAGTTAACAACAGTATCAGGCTTCCTAGCAATGAAACAAAAAGTTACTAGCCATATGCAACTAAAGCTACTGTGCTGTTTAGTAAGTCCTTTTCCCCATATGTTAACATTCTAAACTATTATTACAAACAAGACTCATGAATAGCTGGGGTATTCACACCAGTATGGAGTATTTTCAGCACTCTATTGTTGTCTAAGAATCAATATGGCCTTGGTGAACTGAAGTTGAACACTTATGAATGCCTAACAGTAAATAGGATTTTGTGGAACATTTCTACATTATGTACCTTGTAAAAAGCAATTTAAAGCAAGGCTTTCTTTGCCATATCATGGGAGCTTGGCTGTGCTGGTACATTCTGTCTGAGACATACATCAACTATGTTGTATTGTGCCTGTCGCATGAATGGCCACATGTCCATTGCCCGTAGATGGGAGTGGTGGCATGGCTACTTGTCCCGTGTTGCTAACCCGATAGGGCCACCCAGCACAAAAATCCTCATCAGTAAGTACTTTCCATGGGCCCATGAATGAGTTGTGCTTCATAAGTTTTTCTTCATTGAAGCACCTCGACATAGGGTAGTTTTTCATATTTAATATTAAGAAAATTTCCATGTTTAGTTAACTTTTATGTTTATAAGATTAATATATGTCGGAGTGCTAAAATCGTGATGAAGGAAGCATATACCAGATTATTAAAGAAAATTATGAACAACTAATTCTATCACGGAATCCCCAAAATATACTATGCTGTTTTCCTGTGTAATTTAATAGAAGAATTGCCTCATGTACAATGTGACTGGCAAAAGACTTGAAGATCAATATCTATACTCTTTATGAATTTGCTTGATATTGGCTTCGAAAAGATGCAAAAGACCAACCTTCTCTTTATTTTGGGTTTTGGCTTCTTGCAACCTCTGCTTAAGCTCCTCAACCTGTTTCTCTAGAAGTGCTGCATCCTGATTCTTAGACCATAATGCATCAAGGGTCTGCTTCATGGAAGCTTGCATTTCGAATTCCTTTGTGGATATCAATTCTTTCTGTTGAAAATTATATATCAGTAAGAAGAAATCACTATTGAAAATCAAGTGCATACATAAACTGATGATTAATAATAACAAAGGAAACCCTACAACACATAATAAACTAATGAAGCAGATTCATGTCATCATTAGGTTACAAGTGATGTCTTTGACCCAAGGGTAACAGTTGAGTGAGATTTTTTCCACCTTAGGTATGCAAGATTTTCTTTTCTTGTAACAAAGAACTCATTTCCAAAAAACATTCTTATTATTTTATTTACTGAATGTCTGTTACTTTTATTCTACATGTTACATATATTGACCCCATGCCGAACCAGTTCCATCAATATATACAGACTAAGGGCGCTAACCAATACCTTCCAAGATAACCTTACGCCTGATTGCCATGACTTGCTTCTTAATCAGTTGGTGGGTGATTTTTGTTTAAGATCAGTAACTTCCAAGCTCCTTAAACATCACTTGTTCATATTCATGAAGCTTTGACCAAATAGCCACCTCAAAGTTTCATTTATGATATCATGTCATATCTTTACCTCTTAATCCTTCAGTATATTATTTATTTTGGGTTTCAGGTTTACACTCAAGGATAAGGAGCAATAGTGGCAAGATAATTCTAAAGAAAACCTACAGTATACATATACCTATTTAAGCAGGTACGATAGCAGTATCCATGGAGTTTTGCAGTGATATGCAGAAAAAGACCCCTTTCTATTAGTATGTGGACTGCAATTTAATTCAGCAGCACCATACACCAAAATGAATATTTTGAATTTGGTTTCTTTGGGCATGCTAGAAGTCATGATTCACAAGAGATACATCTCAATATAAATGACCAATACTCTTAAATTTTGATTGAATAAGATGACCTGCAAAGATATTTTAGTCTCTATCTATGTATACAACAACATGAACCATACTACCAATTGCTAGAAAGCCACTATTTAGTTCATCTTATTTGGAAAAATTGTCCAAGCTGTATGTACTGGAGTTCCTTCCTTTTCATTATTTAAATGCATTATTTTTTGGGATTTGGTTGGGATTCTACCTAGTTCTTGGTCACCAGCAACTTTCACCATATGTCCATCAAAGATCAGTCAAGTTTGGTTCATTTTTGTCAAGTTAGCTGGCTGAAAAGCAACCTTCCAGTTTATATCTACCAATCTGTAGTTAGATTAACCTGGATCATCTAAAATCAGATGATTTTAGTCAAAGTTGATCTATATCAGCTAGTTCATCCAATTCCGAAATGGAAACTTCAACGTGAGAACCAACTCAGAAAGATCTCCACCTTCAATTCATACTGTTTAGTTTTGTGATATTAGAAATTTAGAATATTATGGACAAAATCATTTATAGATGTGTTATTCTTTTGTTCACTTTGCAGTGACCTTCAGACTACATATTTTGATTTTTTGATACTTTCATTTCAAATTTTTTTCTTTAGTTTACAGCTTTACATTTTTTTTAAATAAAATTTCTGTGTCTTACAAGCTAGACAATCTAGAAACCAATTTAAATGCTGCAAACCTTGGTTTTATCACCATGTAGTTGAACCAAACTCATTTTATCCATGTTCAAATTTCTATTCTTTTTCCAGTATAGTTGCTTACCTACTCAGAACTTTCATAGAATGATTTTATATATTCTAATCTTATGCTGTTCATCAAGTGAAATACTTGCACCTTAGCCTGGTACAGTCAATGACATAAAATGTTGTAATACAGCCTTCTTAGTGAGATAGGCATTTCTAAAAAGCAGTTAGGAGTTCAGTGAGAGACAGAAAATAAAATATCACTCATTAAGACCTATATTATATGACTGTTTGGTACATGTAAAGAGCGTACTACAAATGAAAAAACAGCCATTGAAGTTGACTCTACAGTCAAAGATTTACCTGTTCTGTTATGGTTCTTTGTGCCAAATCAAGTTCCATTAAGATTTCCTTTAATTGTTGATCTAAGGAATCTCGTTCTTGAAGCAAGCTTGTGTGATCCTTTAGTTTAGCAGTCAGTACTGCCTCCTTCTCAGCAGCAGCTGATACCAAGCTTTCAATCTGAGCAGATAAAATTGCAAGCAAGATATCAAGCATCACTACCTGAATGCTTAAGTGTTGCGAACCATTTTTTAAAATGGAAACAGAGTTCATAAAAGCACCTCTTGGATATAAGTTTTCTCAGCTAGTAACAGCTTGTGTTCAAGTTCAGAAATTCGTGCTTGCATAAGAGATTTCTCAGCCAACTCTGCCTCAAGATTTCCAACAAGGGAGTCGAGAGGGAATTCTCTTGCCTTCTCTTCGGTGGGTTCTTCTTTCAATTGAACTGTTGTTTCAAGTTCTCTCCTCATATTTTGGTACATCTCATGGAGCATGATGTTCTCTTCCATGACAGAGGTTATCTGCAATATCACTTCTGGTTTGAGACAGTAAAGTACATTTCCCAGATGCTTTGGAATATAAATGTTAAACACAGGGAATCATGCTACTAACACACTTTTTACCTACATAATAGAATTTTAAATACCTAATTTTACATGTATATGATAGAGAAAATTTATTTATTAACCTGTGACTGGAGTTTTTCTTTGTCAGAGATAAGCAGTTGCTTGACATCATCCATTTCTTTCATAGAAGAATGAAGCTGCATGAATATATCCTCTTTCTCTGTAGTAGCTTCATCAAGTGCTTCTTGGAACTTGTTCATTTTTGTCTCATATGTTGCAAGGTCCTCAGTGAGACTTAGGTTATCTCTCGATAAATCTTCAGTCTCAGTTTTAAATTGAGCCAACCTGCCATACAGTTGCTCAACAAGCCCTTCATATTCTTGTAATTTAAAATGTGCCTCTTCCAGTTTGCTCTTCTGAGTTGCTGCAACAATAGCCAACTCACTAGCCTGTTCTTCATAAATTTTTAACTGAGATTCAAGTGCAAACAGCTTCTCATTCAAGTCTCTGTCTTCTAAATCTCGCTGCTTGTGTTTCTCAATAGCTTCATGCAGCTGGGCCTCATTTTCTTTGAGGCAAACTTCAGTTGCAAACAAGAGCTCCAGGCCTTGTGAATGCTCATCAGTCAACTTCACTATGATGCTTGCATGAGAGGCAAGTTGCTCATTAACAGCCTCCTTCTCTGCATGGATAGATTTCAACACCTCATTAAGCTCATTGACTTTATGCTGATGAGCTTCCAACTCTTCCCTGAGCTCGAAGTTTGATGTAGCCAACAACTCATTTTCAGAAAGTGTTTGTTCACCTTTCAGATTAGCTTCTGAGACCTTTTGCTTAAGCTCCTGAATGTTGTTTTCAAGAGAAACCAGTGTTACTGCATTTGCTCCCAATTCTGCTTCAAGTAAGGTGACAGTTTGAGTAGCTTCAACTGACTGTTCTTTGTAAAATGTTGATTGTTCCTCGAGAGATTTGAACTTCTCAAGCAACTCCTTAGTTTCAGACTCCTTTTGCAAGATGCTTGCAGCTACTTGCTCAAGTTTTAATTCCGTATCCTTGATTAAAGATTCATTTAATGAATTTAACTCCAAGTTTCTTGCAGTAAGTTCCTCCACGGCCTTTCTGTGATGTCCCAACTGCTCTTCAGTGTATCTAAGCTTTTGCTCCAGTTCAGATTGCATAAGAGATTTCTCAGACAACTCTGCTTTAAGACTTTCTGCTAGAGAATCAAGAGAGAATTCCCTTGCTTTCTGTTCACTTAGTTTTTCTTCCAATTTGGATACAGTAGCTTTGAGTTCCTTACTTGCATTTTGGTGCATTTTGTTGCATTTTTTGTTCTCTTCCATGACAGAGGTTATCTGTAATATTACATCTTAGATAAGAAATTCCTTTTCCCAAAATAATTTGTTCAAATGTGAATCACAGAGAATCATGTAAAACCTTGAAATTTATTGGCATCATAGAATTTTAAGGAACAATATTACAAGTGTAAGATAGGCATGGTGTATTTACTAACCTGCGACTGAAGTTTCTCTTTATCAGAGATATGCAGTTGCATGAGATCTTCCATGTTTTTCTGAGAAGAATGAAGCTGCATGAATATATCCTCTTTCTCTGTGACAGTTGCATCAAGAGCTAGTTGAAACCCGTTCATTCTTGTCTTATTTGTTGCAAGCTCCTCAGTGAGACTGAGATTATCTCTTGATAAATCTTCATTCTCAGTTTTGAATTGATCTGACATGCTTTTCAATTGCTCTACAAGCCCTTCCAGTTCCTGTAATTTGGAATGTGCCTCTTCCAGTTTGCCCTTCTGACTTGCCAATTGTTCTTCAGTAGATTGTAACTTCTCAAGCAATTCTTCAGCTTCAGACTCCTTTTGCATGATGGTTGCGTCTGCTTGCCTAAGTTTCAACTCTGAATCTTTGACTAAAGATTCATTTAATGAATTTAGCTCCAAGTTTCTTGTCGTAAGTTTCTCCACAGCATTTCTGTGATGTTCCAACTGTTCTCCAGCATATCTAAGATTTTGCTCCAGTTCTGATTGCATAAGAGATTTCCCAGACAACTCTGCTTTAAGACTTTCTACAAGAGAAACAAGAGAGGATTCCCTTGTCTTCTGTTCACTTAGTTGTTCTTGGAATTGGGCTAAAGTAGCTTCCAGTTCTTTCCTAGCGTTATGGTACATCTCATTGCACATGTTGTTCTCTACCATTACAGAAGTTATCTGCAATAGTACTTCTGCTTTAGATAACAAGTTTGTTTTCACAAAGAAATTTGTTATGTCAAATTGAAATACAAGTAATCATGCTTCTATATTGTAAATTATCGACATATAGAATTTTATGGACTTCTGTTAAATGCACAAGATAGAGATCAAGGATTTTAATTTCGGATATTGCATTGTACTAGTCTTCGACCAGACTGGTACAGGTTCAAGCTACATGCCGGTACATATCAAGTTTTGGAAAGAAAGTCTGAAAAAAGACTGAAAACAAAAGAAAAAGTTATTGCCCAGTACAAGTCCTGCACCGTGCAGGCCCAAAATTGAGCAGTATAAGGCCGTAGCAAGCAGTATGCCTTATGCCAGGCTTGAATCACCCAGTTTAGCCTAGTACACGTGTTTATTGGACCGATAATTACCCTTGTACCAAACCATACCAGACAATATTGCAAACGTTGATAGAGATTGTGTATTTACAAACCTGTGACTGGAGTTTCTCTTTATCAGAGCTATGTAATTGCATGAGATCCTCCATTTCTTTCTTGGAAGAACAAAGCTGCATGAATATATCCTCTTTCTGTGTAACAGCTGCATCAAGTGCTACTTGCAACTCATTCATATTCATCGCATACATTGCAAGGTTCTCAGACAGAATTAGGTTATCTCTTAATAAATCTTCATTCTTAATTTTGAATTGATCCAACTGGCTTTTTAGTTGCTCTACAAGCCCTTCCAGTTCTTGTAATTTGAAATGTGCCTCTTCTAGTTTACCCTTTTGAGTTGCTGCTACAACAGCTGACTCACTAGCCTGTTCTTCATAAGCTCTCAACTGAGTTTCAAGTGCAAGCAGCTTCTCAGACAGGTCCCTGGCTTCTAGATCTCTCTGCTTGTGTTTCTCAATAACTTCATGCAGCTGGGCTTCATTTTCTTTAAGGCGACATTCAGTTGCTAACTGAAGCTCCAAGTCTCTTGAATGTTCATCACTCATTTGTGCTATAGTGCTTGCATGAGAGGCAAGTTGCTCCACAGCAAACTCCTTCTCTGCATGGATGGATTCCAGAAACTCCTTAAGCTCATTAAGTTTGTGCTGATGAGATTCCAACTCCTCCCTGAGCTTTGAGTTTGTTGTTGCCAATAATTCATTTTCAGCAAATGTCTGTTCACCTTTCAGATTAGCTTCAGAGACCTTTTGTTTAAGCTCCTCAACAATGTTTTCAAGAGAAATCAGTTTCATCACATTCACCCCCAACTCTGCCTTAAGTGAGGCTACATTTTCAGTAGCTTCAACTGCCTGTTCTCTGAAAAATGCTGATTGTTCTTCAACAGATCTTAACTTCTCAAGCAATTCGTTAGCTTCAGACTCCTTCTGTATGATGCATGCAGCTGCTTGCTCAAGTTTTAATTCAGAATCCTTAAATAAAGATTCATTTAATGAATTTAACTCCAAGTTTCTTGTCATAAATTCCTCCACAGCCTTTTTGTAATGTTCCAACTGTTCTCCTGCATATCTAAACTTTTGTTCCAGTTCTGATTGCATCAGAGATTTTGTAGACAACTCTGATTTAAGAATTTCAACAAGAGAATCAAGAGAACTTTCCCTTTCCATCTGTTCGCTTATTTTTTCTTCCAATTGGGCTATGGTTTCTTTGAGTTCTTTCCTTGCATTTTGGTGTATTTCATTGTGCAAGTTGTTCTCTTCCATGACAGAGGTTATCTGCAGTATTACTTCTGTTTTAGATAAAGAAATTCCTTTCCTAAAATATTTTGTTATACAAATGTAAAATACAAGAAATCATGCCCCTATTTTGTAATTTATGGGCGTCACAGAATTTAAAGGATCCATGTTACATGTAGAAGATGTAGATTGTAATTTACTAACCTGTGACTGGAGTTTCTCTTTATCAGAGAGAAGAAGTTGCATGTGATCCTCCATTTCTTTCTTTGAAGAATGAAGCTGAATGAATATATCCTCTTTGTCAGTAACAGCTGCTTCATGTGCTACTTTTAACTCATTTATTTTTGTCTTATATGTTGCAAGCTCCTCAGTGAGACTCAGGTTATCCCTTGATAAAAATTCATTCTCAGTTTTGAATTGATCCAACTTGCTTTCCAGTTGCTCAACAAGCTCTTCCAGTTCCTGTAATTTGAAATGTGCCTCTTCCAGTTTGCCCATGTGAGTTGCTGCAATGACAGCTGACTCAATGGCCTGTTCTTCATAAGCATTTAACTGAGATTCAAGTGCAAGAAGCTTCTCGTATAGGTCTCTAGCTTCAAAATCTATTTGCTTGTGTTTGTCAATAGCTTCATGCAGCTGGGCTTCATTTTCTTTAAGGCGATATTCAGTTGCTAACTGGAGCTCCAAGCCTCTTGAATGTTCATCAGTCAATTGTGCTATAGTGCTTGCATGAGAAACAAGTTGCTCGACAGCAGCCTCCTTTTCTGCTTGGATGGATTTCAATAACTCCTCAAGCTCATTAACTTTGTGCTGATGAGATTTCAACTCCTCGCTGAGCATTGAGTTTGACCTTACCAACAATTCATTTTCAGCACGTGTCTGTTCACCTTTCAGATTAGCTTCTGAGACCTTTTGCTTAAGCTCCTCAACATTATTTTCCAGTGAAGCCAATGTCATCGCATTTGCCCCCAACTCCGCTTCTAGTGAGGCTACATTTTCAGTAGCTTGAACTGCCTGTTCTTTATAAAATGCTGATTGTTCTTCAAGAGATTTTAACTTGTTAAGCAATTCTTTAGCTTCAGACTCCTTTTGCATGATGCTTTTGGCTGCCTGCTCAAGTTTCAACTCAGAATTCTTTAACAAAGATTCATTCAATGAATTTAACTCCAAATTTCTTGTTGTTAGTTCATCCACAGCCTCTTTGTGATGTTCCAACTGTTCTCCAGCATATCTAAGCTTTTGCTCCAATTCTGATTGCACAAGAGATTTCTCAGACAAATCTGATTTAAGACTTTCCACAAGGGAATCAAGAGTGAATTCCCTTGCCTTCTGTTCGCTTAGATTTTGTGTCAATTGGACTATAGTTTCTTCCAGTTCTTTCCTTGCATCATTATGCATCTCGTTGCACATGTTGCTCTCTGTCATGATAGAGGTTATCTGCAACATTACTTCTGTTTTAGATAACAAATTCCTTTACCCAAAATAATTTGCTATACAAATGTGAAATACAAAAAGTCATGCTCCTATTTGGCAATTTATTGGCATCATAGAATTTTAAGGACCCATCTTCTATGTAGAAAAATGAATATTATTAATGACTAACCTGTAACTGGAGTTTCTCTTTATCAGAGATAAGCAGTTGCATGAGATCCTCCATTTCTTTCTTTGAAGAATGAAGCTGAAGGAATATATTCTCTTTCGCTGCGACGGATGCTTCAAGTGCCACTTGTAACTCATTCATTTTTGTCTTTAATGTTGCAAGCTCCACGGTGAGACTCAGGTTTTCTCGTGATAAATCTTCATTCTCAGTCTTGAATTGATCCAATGTGCTTTTCAGTTGCTGAACAAGCCCTTCATGTTCCTGTAATTTGAAATGTGCCTCTTCAAGTTCGCTCTTCTGAGTGGCTTCGAAAATAGCTGACTCACTAGCCTGTTCTTCATAAGTTTTTAACTGAGACTCAAGTGCAAGCTGCTTTTCGTACAGGTCTCTGGCTTCCAAATCTCGCTGCTTTTGTTTCTCAATAGCTTCATGTAGCTGGGCTTCATTTTCTTTGAGGCGAAATTCAGTTGCAAACTGGAGCTCCAAGCCTCGTGAATGTTCTTCAGTCAACTTCGCTATGGTGCTGGCATGAGAGGCCAGTTGCTCGACAGCAGCCTCCTTCTCTGTATGGATGGATTTCAAAACCTCATTAAGCTCACTGACTTTTTGCTGATGAGCTTCCAACTCCTCCCTAAGCTTTGAGTTTGATGTAGCCAACAATTCATTTTCCGCAAGTGTCTGTTCATGTTTCAGATTAGCTTCTGAGATCTGTTGCTTAAGCTCCTCAACTTTGTTTTCAAGAGAAACCAATGTCTTTGCATTCACTCCCAATTCCGTCTTAAGTGAGGTGACAGTTTCAGTAGCTTCAATTGCCTGTTCTTTATAAAATGTCGACTGCTCTTCAAGAGATTTTAGTTTCTCAAGCAATTCCTTAACTTCAGACTCCTTTTGCAAGATGTTTGCAGCTGCTAGCTCAAGTTTCAATTCTGAATCCTTGATTAAAGATTCATTTAATGAACTTAACTCCATGTTTCTTGCCGTAAGTTCCTCCACAGCTTGTCTGTGATGTTCCAACTGTTCTTCAGCATGTCTAAGCTTTTGTTCCAGATCAGACTGCATAAGAGATTTATCAGATAACTCTACGTTAAGATTTTCCACGAGAGAATAAAAAGAAAATTCCCTTGCCTTCTGTTCGCTTAGTTTTTCTTCCAATTGGGCTATAGTAGCTTCGAGTTCTTTCCTTGCATTTTGGTGCATTTTGTTGTGCATATTGTTCTCTTCCATGACAGAATTTATCTGCAATATTATTTCTATTTTAGATAACAATTCCAATTCCCAAAATAATTTGTTTAATTTGTTCTACATATGTGAAATGCAGAGAATTGTGCTCCTACCTTGCAATTTATTGGCAATTTTAAGATTCCAAGTAACACAGTTAAGATAGAGCTTCAGTATTTACTTACCTGTAACTGGAGTTTCTCTTTATCAGACATGTGTGATTGCATGATATCTTCCAATTCTTTAGTGGAAGAATGAAGCCGCATAATTATATCTTCTTTCTCTATTATAGCTGTATCAAACTCTACTTGTAACTCGTTCAATTTTGTCTCATACGTTGCAAGCTTCTCACTAAGACTGACGGTATCCCTTGATAAATCTTCATTCTCAGTTTTAAATTGAGCCAACCTGCTATACAGGTGCTCAACAAGGCCTTCATGTTCCTGTAGTTTGCAATGTGCCTCATCCAGTTTACTCTTTTGAGCTGCTGCAACAATAGCTGACTCACTAGCCTGTTCTTCATAACTTCTCAACTGAGATTCAAGTGCAAGCAGCTTCTCATACAGGTCTTTGGCTTCAAAATCTTGCTGCTTGTGTTTCTCAATAGCCTCATGCAGTTGGGCTTCATTCTCCTTGAGGCGAAATTCAGTTGCAAACTGGAGTTCCAAGCCGCGAGAATGTTCTTCAGTCAACTTTGCTATGGTGGTGGCATGAGAAGCTAGTTGCTCAACAGCAGCCTCCTTCTCTGTATGGATGGATTTCAAGAACTCATTAAGTTCAATGACTTTTTGCTGATGAGCTTCCAACTCTTCCCTATGCTTTGAGTTTGATGTAGCCAACAATTCATTTTCTGCAAGTGTCTGTACATGTTTCAGATTAGCTTCTGAGATCTGTTGCTTAAGCTCCTCATAGTTGTTTTCAAGAGAAACCAGTGTCTTTGCATTTGCTCCCAACTCCGCCTTAAGTGAGTTGACATTTTCATTAGCTTCAATTGCCTGTTCTTTATAAAATGACGACTGCTCTTCAAGAGATTTGATCTTCTCAAGCAATTCCTTCACTTCAAAGTCCTTTTGCAAGATGTTTGCAGCTGCTTGCTCAAGTTTCAACTCTGAATCCTTGATTAAAGATTCATTTAATGAATTTAACTCTGAATTTCTTGCTGTCAGTTCCTCCACAGCATTTCTGTGATGTTCCAACTGTTCTCCAGCATGTATATGCTTTTTCTCCATATCAGACTGCATAAGAGACTTCTCAGACAACTCTGCTTTAAGACTTTCCACAAGAGAATCGAAAGAAAATTCCCTTGCCTTCTGTTCACTCAGTTTTTCTTCCAATTGGGCTATAGCAGCTTCGAGTTCTTTCCTTGCATTTTGGTGCATTCCTTTGTGTATATTGTTCTCTTCCATGACAGAGGTTATCTGCAACATTATTTCTATTTTAGATAACAAATTCCATTTCCCAAATAATTTGTTTAAATTGTATGTGAAATGCAGGGAATCATGCTCCTACCTTGCAATTTATTGGCATCATAGAATTTTAAGTTCCAAGTTACAAGATTAAGATAGAGATTCTGTATTTACTTACCTGTAACTGGAGTTTCTCTTTATCAGACATATGTAATTGCATCATATCCTCCAATTGTTTCGTAGAAGAATGAAGCTGCACGAGTGTATCCTCTTTCTCTGCAGTAGCTTCATGGAGTGCAGCTTGTAACAGGTTCATTTTTGTCTCATATGTTGCAAGCTCCTTGGTTAGACTCAGGTTATCTCTTGATAAATCTTCGTTCTCAGTTTTGAATTGAGCCAAACTGCTTTGCAGTTGCTTAATAAGCCCTTCATGTTCCTGTAGTTTGAAATGTGCCTCTTCCAGTTTGCTCTTCTGAGTGGCTGTGAGAATATCTGACTCACTAGCCTGTTCTTCACAAGTTTTTAACTGAGATTCAAGTGCAAGCAGCTTCTCGTAAAGGTCTCTGGCTTCCAAATCTCGCTTCTTGTGTTTCTCAATAGCTTCATGCAGCTGTTCTTCATTTTCTTTGAGGCGAAGTTCAGTTGTATACTGGAGCTCCAAGCCTTGTGAATGTTCATCAGTCAACTTAGCTATGGTGCTCGCATGAGAGGCAAGTTTCTTATCAGCAGCCTCCTTCTCTGCATGGATGGATTTCAATAACTCCTCGAGTTCATTCACTTTGTCTTGATGTGCCTCCAACTCTTCCGTGAGCTTCGAGTTTGATGTAGCCAACAACTCATTTTCAGCAAGTGTTTGTTCACCTTTCAGATTAGCTTCTGAGACCTTTTGCTTAAGCTCTTGAACATTGTTTTCAAGAGAAACCAATATCAATGCATTTGTTCCCAACTCTGCCTTAAGTGAGGTGACATTTTCAGTAGCTTCAACTGCCTGTTCTTTATAAAATGTTGATTGGTCCTCAAGATATTTTAATTTGTCAAGCAATTCCTTAGTTTCAGACTCCTTTTGCAAGATGCTTGCAGCAGCTTGCTCAAGTTTTAACTCTGAATCCTTGACTAAAGATTCATTTAATGAATTTAACTCCAAGTTTCTTGCTGCAAATTCCTCCACGTCCTTTCTATGAAGTTCCACCTGTTCTCCAGCATGTCTAAGCCTTTGTTCCAGTTCAGACTGCATAGGAGATTTCTCAGTCAACTCAGCTTTAAGACTTTCTACAAGAGAATCAAGAGAGAATTTACTTGCCTTCTGTTCGCTTAGTCTTTCGTCCAATTGGGCTATAGCAGCTTCAAGTTCTTTCCTTACATTTTGGTGCATTTCGTTGTGCATGTTGTTCTCTTCCATGAGAGAGGTTACCTGCAATATACTTCCATTTTAGATAGCAAGTTCCTTTCTCCAAAATAGTCTTTTTAATTGTTTCTACAAATGTGAAACACAGGAAATCAGACTCCTACCTTGCAGTTTTCAGCCTCATAGCATTCAAGGACCCAAGGTACATGTATAAGATAGAGATTATGTGTTTACTAACCTGTGACTGGAGTTTCTCTTTATCATTGATATGGGATTGAATGATATCCTCCAATTCTTTCCGAGAATAATGAAGCTGCATGATTATATCCTCTTTCTCTCTAACCACTGTATCAAGTGCTACTTGTACCATATTCAATTTTGACTCGTACATTGCAAGCATCTCAGTGAGACTCACATTATCTTTTGATAACTCTTCATTTTCAATTTTGAACTGATCCAACTTGCTGTTTAATTGCTCTACAAGCCCTTCCACTTCCTGTAATTTGAAATGTGCCTCTTCCAATATGCCCCTCTGAGTTGCTGCAACATCTGGCTCACTAGCCTGTTCATCATTTCTCAACTGACTTTCAAGTGAAAGCAGCTTCTCGTACAGGTTTCTGGCTTCCAGATCTTTCTTCTTGTGTTTTTCAATAGCTTCATAAAGTTGCACTTCATTTTCTTCTATGCGAGATTCAGCTGCATGCTGTAGCTCCAAGCCTCTTGAATGTTCATCAGTCAATTTAGCTATGGTGCTTGCATGAGAAGCGAGTTGCTCAACAGCAGCCTCCTTCTCTGCATGGATGGATTTTAACAATTCATTGAAGTCGTTCACTTTGTGTTGATGATCTTCCAACTCCTCCCTGAGCTTTGAATTTGATGTAGCCAGCAATTCATTTTCGGAAAGTGTCTGTTCACATCTTAAATTAGATTCCGAGACTTTTTGCTTAAGCTCCTCAACATTATTTTCAAGAGAAACCAGTTTCATTGTGCTCGCCTCCAACTGTGTCTTAAGTGAGGCAACATTTTCAGCAGCTCCAACTGCCTGTTCTTTATAAAATGCCAATTGTTCTTCAAGAGATTTCAACATCTCCAGCAACCGTTTAACTTCAGATTCCTTTTGCATGAAGCTTGTAGCTGCTTCCTCAAGTTTCAATTCTGAATTCTTGACTAAAGTTTCATTTAATGAATTTAGCTCGAAGTTTCTGGCCGTAAGTTCCTCCACAGCCTCTCTGTGATGTTCCAATTGTTCTCCAGCATATTTAAGCCTTTGCTCCAGTTCTGATTGCATAATAGATTTCTCAGACAACTCTGCTTTAAGACTTTCAACAAGAGAATCAAAAGATAATTCCCTTGCCTTCTGCTCACTTAGTTTTTCTTCTAATTGGGCTATAGCAGCTTTGAGCTCTTTCCTGGCATTTTGGTACATCTCATTGCATGTGTTGTGCTCTTCCATGACAGAGGTTATCTGCAACAGTACCTCCAATTTCAATAAAAATTTCTGAAAATAATTATTTAATTTGTTATATGAATATAACATACATGAAGTCAAGCTCCTACCATGCAATTTATTGGCAACATTGAACTTTAAGATCCATGTTTCACATACAAGTTAGAATTGTTCATTTACTAACCTGTGACTGGAGTTTCTCTTTATCAGAGACATGGAATTGCATGAGATCCTCTATTTCTTTCTTAGAAGAATGAAGCTGCATGAATATATCCTCTTTCTCTGTAACAGCTGCATCAAGTGCTACTTGTAACTCATTCATATTTGTTTCATACATCGCAAGCTTCTCAGTGAGACTCAGGTTATCTTTTAACAAATCTTCATTGTCCATTTTGAATTGATCTGACTTGTGTTTTAATTGCTCTACAAACCCTTCCAGTTCCTGTAATCTGAAATGTGCCTCTTCAAGTTTTCCCTTCTGAGTTGCTGCAACAACTACTGACTCACTAGCCTGTTCTTCATAAGTTCTCAACTGAGTTTCAAGTGAAAGCAGCTTCTCATACTGGTCTCTGGCTTCCAAATCTTTCTTCTTGTTTTTCTCAATAGCTTCATGCAACTGGGCTTCATTTTCCTTAAGACGAGATTCAGTTGAAAACTGTAGCTCCAAGCCACTTGAATGTTCATCAGTCAATTTTGCTATGGTTCTTGCATGAGAGGCAAGCTGCTCAACAGCAGCCTCCTTCTCTGCATGGATGGATTTCAACAACTCATTAAGCCCATTGACCTTGTGCTGATTAGTCTCCAACTCCTCTCTGAGTGTTGAGTTTGATGTAGTCAACAACTCATTTTCAGAAAGTGTCTGTTCACATCTTAGATTAGCTTCTGAGACCTTTTGCTTAAGCTCCTCAATGTTGTTTTCAAGAGAAACTTGTTTCATTGCATTTGCTCCCAACTCTTCCTTAAGTGAGGCAACATTTTCAGCAGCTCCAACTGCCTGTTCTTTATAAAATGACAATTGTTCTTCACAAGATTTTAACTTCTCAAGCAATTCTCTAGATTCAGACTCCTTTAGCATGAAGCTTGCGGCTGCTTGCTCAAGTTTCAACTCTGAATCCTTGACAAAAGTTTTATTTAATGAATTTAGCTCTAAGTTTCTTGTTGTAAGTTCCTCCACAGCCTTACTGTGATGTTCCAATTGTTCATCAGCATATTGAAGCTTTTGCTCCAGTTGTAATTGCATAAGAGATTTTTCAGATAACTCTGCTTTAAGTCTTTCCACAAGAAAATCAAGAGAGAATTCCCTTGCCTTCTGTTCACTTAGCTTTTCTTCCAATTGGGCTAACCTTGCTTCGAGATCTTTCCTGGAATTTTCATGCATTTCTTTGCGCATGTTGTTCTCTTCCATGATAGAGGTCATCTGCAATATTGCTTCCATCTTAGATAACAAATTCCTTTCAGAAAAGATACTTTGTTATACAAACACAAGAATTCATTCTCCTAACTTGCAATTTATTGGCAATAGCAAAATTTCAGGAACCACATTACATTTATACAATAAAGATTGTGTATTGACTAACCTGTGACTGGAATTTTTCTTTATCAGATATAAACAGTTGCATGTTATCTTCCATTTCCTTTTTAGAAGAATGAAGCTGCATGAATATATCCTCTTTCTCTGTAACAGCTGCATCAAGTGCTACTTGCAACTCATTCATCTTTGTCTCATACATTGCAAACTTCTCAGTGAGACTCAGGTTTTTTCTTGATAAATCTTCATTCTCAATTTTAGATTGGTCAGACTTTCTTTTCAATTGCTCTACAAGCCCTTCCAGTTCCTGTAGTTTAAAATGTGCCTCTTCCAATTTGCCCTTCTGAGTTGCTTCAACAACAGCTGACTCACTAGCCTGTTCTTCATAAGTTCGCAACTGAGTTTCAAGTGCAAGAAGATTCTCATAGAGGTCTCTTACTTGCAAATCTCGTTGCTTGTGTTTCTCAATAGCTTCATGCAGCTGGGCTTCATTTTCTTTAAGGCGAGATTCAGTTGCAAATTGGAGCTCTAAGCCTCTTGAGTGTTCATCTGTCAAACTCGCTATGGTACTAGCATGAGAGGCAAGTTGCTCAACAGTGGCTTCTTTCTCTGCAGAGAGGGATGTCAACAACTTGTTAAGCTCATCGACTTTGTTCTGATGTGCTTCCAACTCCTCCATGAGCTTTGAGTTTGATGAAGCCAACAACGCATTTTCAGAAAGTGTCTGTTCACATCTTAGATTAGCTTCTGAGAGCTTTTGCTTAAGCTCCTCAAGATTGTTTTCGAGATAAACCAGTTTCATTGTGTTTGTGCCCAACTCTGCCTTAAGTGAGGCAACATTTTCAGAAGCTTCAACTAACTGTTCTTCATAAAATACCCATTGTTCTTCAAGAGATTTCAACTTCTCAAGCAATTCTTTAGCTTCAGAATCCTTTTGCTTGAAGCTCTCTGCTGCTTCCTGGAGCCTCAACTCTGAATCCTTGACCAAAGATTCATTTATTGACTTCAAATTCCTGTTTCTTGCAGTAATTTCCTCCACAGCCTTTCCATGATGTTCCAACTGTTCTTCAGCATCTCGAAGCTTTTCTTCAAGTTCTGAAATTCGTGGTTGCATAAGTGATTTTTCAGACAACTCTTCTTTAAGATTTTCTATAATAGAATTAATTGATAATTCCCTTGCCATCTGCTCACTTAATTTTTCTTCCAATTGGACTATAGTTGCTTCAAGTTGTCTCCTTGCATTTTGGTACATTTCGTTAAGCATGTTGTTTTCTTCCATAACAGAGGTTATCTGCAATATAACTTCCTGTTTTAGATAACAAAATCCTTTTCCAGAGAAGCTTTGTTATACAAATATGCAATTCAAGATATCGTTGCTATTTATATGCATCATAGAATTTGAAGCACATACGTATGCATACGATAGAGAGATAGAAACTATGTATGTACTGACCTGTGACTGGAGTTTCTCTTTATCAGAGTTAAGCAGTTGCAGGAGATCTTCTGTTTCTTTCTTAAAAGAATGAAGCTCCATGGATACATCGTCTTTCTTTGCAACAGCTGCATCAAATGTTACATGCAACTCATTCATTTTTGTCTCATAAGTTGCAAGCTCCTCAGTCAGACTCAGGTTATGTCTGGCTAAACCTTCATTCTCAGTTTCTAATTGATCCAACTTGCTTTCCAATTTCTCAACTAGTCCTTCCATATCTTGTAATTTGAAATGTGCTTCTTCCAGTTTGTGCTTCTGAGTTGATGTGATAACAGCTGACTCACTAACCTGTTCTTCATAAGTCCTCAAATGAGTTTCAAATGCAAGAAGCTTCTCATACTGGTCTCTGGCTTCCAAATCTCTCTGCTTGTATTTCTCAATAGCTTCCTGCAGCTGGGCTTCATTTTCTTTAAGTCGAGATTCAGTTGCAAATTGGATCTCCAAGCATTTTGACCGTTCATCAGTTAATTCTGCTATGGTGCTTGCATGAGAAATGAGTTTCTCAACAGTAGCCTCCTTCTCGGCATGAATGGATTTTGAGAACTCATCTAGCTCATTGACTTTTTGCTGGTGAGCTTCCAACTCCTCCCTGAGTTTTGAGTTCTCCATAGATAGCAACTCATTGTCAGTGAACTTCTGTTGAGTTCTTAGATTAGCTTCTGAGACCTTTTGATTAAGTTCCTCAACATTGTTCTCAAGAGAAACCAGTTTAATTGCATTTTCCCCCAACTCCACCTTTAGTAAAGCAACATTTTCAGTAGCTTCCACTGCATGGTTTTTGTAAGATATCAGTTGTTCTTCAAGAAATTTTAACTTCTCGAGCAATTCTTTAGCTTCCATCTCCTTTTGCTTGATGTTTGCAGCTGCTTCCTGGAGTTTCAACTGTGAATCTTTGATTAAAGATTCATTTAATGAATTCAACTCCAAATTTTTTGCAGTAAGTTCCTCTAGAGCCTTGCTGTGATGTTCCAACTGTTCTCCATCATATTTGAGAATCTCAAGTAATTCCCTCTCTCGATCACTTGAAGCCTCAAGATCTTCCTGAACACTTGCTACTCTTTCTTTTAAATATTTCAACTCCTTTTTCAAGATCTGAATTTCATTTCCAGATTCATAAAGTTTCTTCTCCTGACTATTTGACAAGTCTTCAAATTTCTTTCTATCTTCTACAACTACATACAGGATATCTGTCAACTCCCTCTCCTTGTCATTTGCAGCTTGATGTGCAGCTTCAAGTTCGGTAACAAGCTCAGAAACCTTGCTGCTGTATTGCTTTGATAGAGCCTCAACATCTCTATGTTTTTCCTCGATAGTGCTTAGTAGTTGCTCAAGTTCCTTTGTCCGAGAATTAGTAGCTTCCAACAGTAGTTCCAATTCTCCTGCTCTCTTTTTAGAATCTTCAGCCCTGGAATGAGATGAATGAATCATGTCTTCCAGCTCTATACTGCGGAGATGTGTTGCAGTAGCTCGTTCCTCGTGTTCTGCACACTTTATGAGAAGATCATTGAGCTCTTTCTCAAGCTCTGAGTTCTTCAAAGATGACTGACTCAAGGAAGATTCCAATTGGCCAATCCTATCTTCAAAACTTTCCAGACAACTTCTCGATAGTGCATTATCTGCAGTGAGCTCCATTATTTTCTCATTGAGTTTGTTTATTTCACTCTCTGCATCAAGCCTTTTTATCTCTGCAAGATTTATTTGTTGCTCGAGCTCCATATTCTTCTTCTCAGAGGATGCCAATTTCATCTCACTTTCTTTCAGCTGTTTTCTGATACTCTCTTCAGCTGCATTTGATGACTGGACCAAACCCTCTAACTCAAGGTTTCTTTTGGCACTAACTTCTGCAGTTATTCTTGATTCATGATAGAGCTGCTCAAGCAGTTCCATTTTTTTATTTAACTCTTCTTTATGTGACAGTGCTTGTGAGAGAAGTGAGTCTGTTTTCTTTAAATCCTGATCAGCTAGATTTATCTTCACCTCCAACTGGCTATGTGTTTCCTCATTTTCCAACAACTTCGTGTTAAGATCTGTCACAGTGCTCTCTAGAGTTGCCTTCTCTCTGGTCAAGTCAGACAAATCATTTTGTAAACTAGATATCTGCACTTCTTGGTTCTTAAAGCAAGCTTCATCTGCTTCTCTTTCCTTTACCTGTTCTTGGAGCTTCAGTTCCAATTCCTGCAAATTCACAAGCTTTGTTTCGAGATCCTCTCTTGAAGTAGACAGCATATTTTCTAATTCAGCGACATCTGCTCTCAATTGCTCCTGAGAAACCTTATACAGATTTAGTTCTTCAGACAGTCCACATATGAAATGATCTTTAGAAGCAAGTTCTTGCTCCAGTTTAGCTACCTGTGATTCTGATATTTCCAACTTCTCCTGAGATATTGAAAGCTCTAATAAAGTACTTTGAAGTGCTTCTTCAACATGCTGTTTCTCTGCATTCTCATTATGGAGTTCTTTCAACTCCATTTGTAGGTCATTGACTTGACCTTCCATCTCCTTTGCATTTGCATGTGCCAGATCCAACATCATTTGTAGCTCCAAAACTTTCTTTGACTCTGATTCTGCTTGTAAACTACTGTGCTTATTTAGTTCATCAAGTTTATGTACTTTGCTGACTGAGGACAATAACTCTTCTTCAAGAGCCTTTATCCTTTTCCTCGAGCTATCCAGCTCAGTGGACAACTCAATGAACGATTCCCTTGCATCTATAAGCTCCTTATCCTTTTTATATGAAGCTTTTAGTGCTTCCTCAAGGGATTCAAGCTGCAAACTATACATCTGTTCAGCTTCTAATATCTGGTTTTTCATCAACTTATGGCCAAGTTCAAGTTCTTCACAATGCTTGGTCATTTTCTCTAGCTTGTCATTTGCTAGATCAAACTCAGAAATTAGCAAGGCTTTTTCAACTTCTGAACTTTTCAATTTTCCAAGGACAGTTTCAAGTTGAAGCTCAAGTTCTTTGTTCTTCTCTTTCATTTTTATAGAATCAACATGTGCTTCTGAACTGTCCGATCTATGATTGGCATTATCTGAGGTTTCTTCCACTTCCACCATTGGGTTGAGCAGGTGAGATCTTTCTTCTACATCTGCCAATATTTCCTTCTCTACCTTTATAAATTCCCCATCTGATGCAGATTCCTCCTCCTCTTCTTTCTTTCCTTCTTTTCCCAGTAAGTCTGTACTGTCACTCCTTAGACTCTGTTTTTCATCCTCAGCTACCTGCAATGTAGAATATGGTCAGAAATAGCACATAGGTCTTCTTGGAGGACAGTAACAAGTGGTTATTAGGTACTTCCACTTGGTTGGTGTCAGCATCAGTCATATTCAAAATTCCTGATTTGCTCGATGGATGGCATTTCCTAGTGTTTATATATGTTACTTGGACCTCAAGGTGTTGTGGAAATTGTGAATCATAACCATGCGTAGCATATCCAAAAGCACGGAAATAACCAGATCATCTATTCTGGACTCATTTGAATGTTAAAATGAATGTTTATTTGGCTTTGGTTGCTATCATCAAGATATTGTGAAAGATTAAAAGATTATTGAAGTGTTCAGAACTACTTCCTGGAAAGAGAAACAAAAGACAGAAAGTTGGGTTTGTATACATGATATGCATCCCGTATTACTTTCTTGTCAGCACCAACACATTTGTCAGAAGGATAAGGCCTATGAACTGGTGATCATTTTAGCCTGAGGAGTCAATGCTGATGAAGTGTGAAAGAAAACATTGGAGCCATATAATATGCAGCCACAGATGTTGGATATCGGTTACTTTAGCTGCCATATTAAAAGCCCTAGTACAGATGAGGTTGGAAAAAAGAGAAGTACCAGGAAGAATTGAAGTTCAGCATCAGTTATTAATCACAAAACCATCTTAACACATGCGAGAAAGAACTTTGACATTGCAATGAACATACTACCAGAAATTCGTTTAGCTAATGACACTAATTTAGTTAATTTGCCCTTTTTATTGAATCAGCAAACATGTAATTTACAAAAAAATGGACTCTAGGGAGTTTCATGTTCTGAAATCAGGTAATGGTTAAATCTATAGGGCCTCATTCATTTAGGCAAACAACAGTTGATAAATCTAGATAAAACCAAATATGCACTATATATATAATATCTTTGTGTGTCTGTGTAAAAATATATGCATACAAGCTTTGTTAATCTAGGATCGACAGTTGCCTAAAATTTCATTTGTAGTCTATAATTTATAGGTTTGATAAAGCTTTTACATCATTATCTCTTGTCAAATCTGACTACTAAGTAATGCATGGTGCATGTAGGCTAATGATCAATCCAAAACATGCTTTAGTTTTTTCCTGATAAACCAAAAGGAGGCAGTTTCTACTTTCTAAAAAAAACATATGATTCAGAGTTTCATGCATCCAGTGACCAAATTTGATATTGCATAAAAACAGAAGACAGTCAAAGAACTGTAATATTTTAGCAAACATTTCCAGGACCAAAAAGTTTCATGTGCGTTATTGCTGCAACATATACACTTCCATAATTCTTAAGGTATACAGAAACAAAAATAGTTATGAGGTGGAAATAGTTACATCTATAATAGCCTCTTCGGATAGCTTCACTTCAATGAAGCCTGAACTTCCTTGCAAGTCTTCAGCCATTTATCTTAGGAGTCCCTGTAAAGTAAATGTCCTTTGAACATGTTAAACAAGATTAAATAGCTATGCCTCGCAACAATCTCTCACCAAAAAGCTTATGCATGCACATATACTTAGAAACAAGAACTCATACTTGATGGAAGCAGTACTTTTGACCAAAGAAACTGACCTGTCGAACCCTTAATGCATGAAATTGGCAGGATTACGTAAAAATTGACTTACTACAATGAAATTTCTTAACTACCCACCATCAGTTTCATATTTGACCAATTTTAATCCAATAAGGGAACAATCAAAATCATCAGATTTCTGCATGCCATTCGCTGGAACCCGTCAATGGGAATTTCAATGTGCTGCAGAAAAATTTAACAGAGTTAGGCTCCAAGAATTCAAGCTTATCCATAGTTTAAGGCTTCACCAATGTAAAGAGTGTAGAGATCGAATAGTATCACCGCCCCAGGAGATTAGACAACTAGTCCAACAATGTCTGGTTGCTTGATTATATACATACTTCCATGGGGAGTATTCAAGAAAAGAAGATTAAACTATAATTTTCGCCAAATAAAAATTTAAACTTCAAAAAAAGCTCTGCTTTTTAGAGCATTTACGGGGGAAAAGCAACAAAAAAACAGGGTATATTGTGTGCTACTGCGAGCACGAATCAGGACATTCCAGAACAAAAATTATACCTTTTGTAAAGAAATTTGAAGTAAATTTAATCTAACCTCGGAAAATCTTCCAGATGATATCATAGAACAAAAACTCTCTAAACCGCAGCTAAGATCGATGAAGAATTAGAAAACGGGCAACAAAAATCACTTCGATCAAAGATCCAAACCAGAAGGTTACCGAGACATGGAAACCCCAAGGAGATTCAATCTTTACTTCGATTATACCCTCACAAACCTGATCTTAGAGAGAGCAAAACAAAGCATCACAACTAGTTATCGCGACGAGGTACGAAGATCAAGAAAGCAAGCGGTCAATCCCAAAGAAAACCGATGCTGAATTTGAATAAGCAAAGTCCCAATTAGACTTCCAAGTGATCCGACGAAGAGTGTGCGGCTTCAGAGGGACTTCTTTCTTGTTTTGAGAGAGAGAGAGAGAGAGAGAACGAGAGAGGTTTCTTTGGGAGGGGGAGAGGAGAGGGAATCTTTGTCAGAGAGCAGCAAAAAAGGAGCCCACTGGGACCCGGGCGAGTTCGGTGACGCTCCACCGCCACCCGGTGCGGTTACCACCGGGATCGAGTTCGGAATAGAGTGGACTCCTGCTTCGTACCACCCGGTGTCGTTACTACCGCCGTCACGTTGCGATCAGATCGGATTTGTTCTTAGTAGCACAAAATTACGAAGATGCCCTCGTAATTGGTCGTGCGGCTCGGGCGGGATTACATGACATGAACGACGGTTGATTTCCAGTTCCATGACGAAAATACCCTCCTATGTATTTTTTCTTTCATACAATTATTTTATTGCATAAATCAAAACAAAAAGAAGAACACAGAAAATAAATTATTTAAAAAAACTGATGTGGTTTCTTAATCAAATGAGGAATATTCATCAAAACAATTACTTCTTATTATTACGATTTGGTCTACACACGCAACAATATAATGGGGAAGTTTACGATGTTATGGAGAGAATGAGCTTGATCTTCCATGTTAGTTCCTGATATAGAACCTGCAAAACGTGGACATGAGTGGTTTTCTGATGACCCTACTTTGACACACTTGGATCAAAAGATACTTCATTCTGCAAGAGCACGAAAAGATGTGGAGGATGTAGTAGAATGGTGGTCCGTCGGCGTCAAAGCGAAGGATGTACATTGACTGAGTTGGGCATGTGTCAGTTCGTGCTTCTTTCTTCCTTGGAAACTAATACTAAAAACCCGATAAGAAGGGTAAAAGTGTCATTGCGGGGCTCTCGGCCTCTTCTTCCCTCCTCTAAATAATCCAAATACAGAAACGCAGCACCTGACGCGACCGTAGCAGTTGAGGGTGGGCAGTTCCGTAAGCAGCTCAGCAATGGGGCCCCGGCGGTGGGGTTTAGCTTTTTGGCCTGAGAGCGGCAGCCAAAACCGACCGACCAAACCGACCTCGCCATGTCTGCGAAAGCCATGGATGATGACGGCCTCCTCCAACTCACAAGTGCCTCCTTTTTCCTTCCTTTTGCTCTGTATCCATCCTCCACAAGCTTTCCACCCCACTCTGATCCAATCCTCTTCAGCCTTGTTTCTTCTCCCTTCTTTACGCCAAAGCATCTCACCTCCTCTCTCCTTCCATCTCTGCCACGAACCTGTGTTGCTCTTCGTTTGACTGATTCTTAATTGGTGACAGATTAAATGGCCGGCTATTGAATTTGATCATTGCGTGCAGCTCACAACTTGATGATCTTTGGAAAGGAGATTTAAATCTGTGTCAACTTGCATCTTTAGGATGGATAAGTCCTTAGGTGGAGGGTACCATCTTGAATCATCAACTGTTGAAATGAGTGGGTGGATCACTTTTGTGAATGACCGTAAAATACAAACAGCTCAACAAAGTTGATGTGGAGGGTGTTTAAGGCATCCGAGGCACTGTAGGGGGATGAAGAACTTGATATAGTAAATAATTTATAGAATATAAATCGAAATATTATGAACTCATGATTACGAAAGAAAACTATAAATTTGACAAGAGGATCTGATATATTTATTATCATCAAATCAATATTTAAAATAAAAAATATATTATCAAGACTTTAATAAGTACCGTATTGATCGTATTAGTGTACCAACACTTATACACCAATATATATATATCAAAATTTTAAAAAATAAAAATAATAAAATAGTAAAAGTTACCTTAATACAAGACCTATGTTGTATTTTTATAGGATCATGTCATGTATTAGATAGTACATCATCATCTACATACCAATATTTAAGGTGTAAAAATATATCAAATAATATTTCAAACCCTCAACCTTTGATAAGAGAATTTGATATACCACCATCAAATCAATATTTAAAGTATAAAAATATATCATATGAGATTCATGTATTCATCAAGACTCAAATAAGTATTGTCTTAATCATGTGTACTAATACTATATATACATACATACTGAGTTTTTTTTAAAAATAAAGTATTAAAATAATAAAAGTTTCCTCAATACAAGACCTATATTATATTTTTTACTGGTTATTATAGTAGTATAAGGCCTATCATTCGATTTACCTTGATCTATGTGAGAAGAAGCTATTAGAGGAATAAATTAATAAATATAGCATGTATTAAACCATACCATGAAATACTACAAACCTTGACTATATCTTCTCATGCCAAAATATATGAATGTATAAAGATATTTATAAAGTAATGGCACCATATATTTATGTTTTTTTATCTTTCATATACAGCATTTTCTATTCTTGGATTCTCTGTGCTGCTCCAAAAATATATTAAAAAAATGGATTTACCCACTTCGACAAGCATATTTATATCAATGAAAATGAAGTCCATCGTTGCCGTAATCAACTCATACTGGACCCGAATGAGATCCAGGAGGGTGTAAAGATAAAAAAGGAAGCAAGGCCTTATCATGAGCTGCCAAGAACAAATATATAAATTATTTGTCCCGTCATGCTAGCAAGTGTGCGTGTAGATGCCATCCACTCTTGTGAATGGATCGAAGCACCCCTCAAGAACAACTGTGCTGTGAGCTGTATCAGAATAGTGAAGCTGTGTTGATAGATGATGATGCAGGGGTGATTGTGTTCAATGAAAAGTTTGTCTTCTTGTCATCTCATCGAGGTAGTATAAAACAGAAGCTTTCCTGTCAACACTCATGCAAGAATAACCTTTCCAGCTGTGAGTTGGGGCCCAAAAACACTACTTTGAATCCTTGGTATCATTCTGCATATGGTTCTTTGTTGTTTGGACCCAATGGGTTGTAATATTCTCTGATCTTGGATTCAATACTCATCATTTATGAAACGTGGGTGCCAATTTGTAAGTGGAATTGATGCTGAATAGTATTGTATATAAACACCGTATAGTGTGTTACATGTATCACTCTTTTTCTTTTCCTTGAGAGAAAATATCATGTATATATGATCACATTCGAATGTTTTCTCTTGAAATGAAAGTTATCATTAACTGGGTCCTCGAAGAACTCCAAAGTAAATTAATGATTGAAGACATCTATCATTCTTTCCACATGAAGATGATGAATGGAATCGACAGAATCCATGTGTCTTCTTTATATTACCATTGCCTAGTAGCCCACAAGACAACTCCAAGAGCGGTTTTGCCAGGTCCAGAATCCAATGAAGATGAAGTCTTGCCTTTGGAGGGAGTTCGTCATTCTAGCGGAACCTGTAAAATGAAAAAGCGTAATCAATGAATCGAGAGGGAGTCTCTCTGTCAAATTCTTGGATTGTTCTCCTTAAAAGGAGATAGTATTGGAGGTATCAGAACATTTACGATGTGTGGCCGTAAGGGATCTTGAAAGGTTGTATTGTGCCATTGAGTGCTCTCGACACTGACACAACTTATGCCATCTAAATTTGGAACAGTTGCAGTGTAGCAGGAAATATATGGCTAACTTCTTCTGGTATCAAAAGTCAAGCTGATATTATACAATAGGGACATGAGAGGTATGAGTTCGGCTATCTCATCTTGTATCTAAAAAGTACGTTCATGGGATAAAACAATTTATATACAAATAAATACCAGTACATCGTAATGCAATGAAAAAATTAAACAGAAATCACAATCACTTATAATACCAATATTTACATGGAAAATAAAGAAGTAGATCCACTATAAAAATAATAAACGTACAATCTCAAAGTCTCTTAACAAAAAAATCGCTCAATAATTATAAAAGAATAACAATGATACAAGGATTATATCACCTTACATGTTGTCCTCGTCTTCTTCCCTTCTCTTCTTCTCTTGTTTCTCTGCCCTCAACTATTGCGATTATGATTTCTCCCAACCACATCCATTATCGTTGCAAGCCCTCTTTTTTCTGTCCTAGTTGCCACAAGTCTAAGTTAAAAAAAAGAGAGTTTAGGTTAAAAGAGCAAATGGTTTTAATAGTTGATATGCCATCTAAATTTGGAACAGTTGCAGTGTAGCAGGAAATATATGGCTAACTTCTTCTGGTATCAAAAGTCAAGCTGATATTATACAATAGGGACATGAGAGGTATGAGTTCGGCTATCTCATCTTGGATCTAAAAAGTACGTTCATGGGATAAAACAATTTATATACAAATAAATACCAGTACATCGTAATGCAATGAAAAAATTAAACAGAAATCACAATCACATACAATACCAATATTTACATAGAAAATCCTATGAAAAAAAATAATCACAGGGCAAGATAAAAAAGTAGATCCACTATAAAAATAATAAACGTATAATCTCATAGTCTCTTAACAAAAAACTCGCTCAATAATTATAAAAGAATAATAAGGATACAAGGATTATGTCACCTTACATGTTGCCCTCGTCTTCTTCCCTTCTCTTCTTCTCTTGTTTCTCTGCCCTCAATTATTGCGATTATGATTTCTCCCAACCACATCCATTATCGTTGCAAGCCCTCTTTTTTCTGTCTTAGTCGCCACAAGTCTAAGTTAAAAAAAAGAGAGTTTAGGTTAAAAGAGCAAATGGTTTTAATAGTTGATATGGGCTGTGAGTTATTAAGGCCCATCATAGGTTGAATTAATGGGATATGTACCCAATAACCTCTCCCTTCAGTCCATAACAAAGGTTATCCTATGACTCCTCAATGTGAAACCATACCGACAAGTTATCAGCATATTTCTTGCTTTTTTTTTTGTAAGGTCTTTGTTAATATGTTTGCCCGATTATCATCTGTGTGAATTTTTTGAAGTTATAATTACTTCTTTTTAAATATATTTTAAATCTAATGGTATGTGACATCTATATATTTTGGTTTGGAATAAAAAGTTGGGTTCATACACAAATGGATGATGCTTTGGCTATCATAATGCACAACATAATTTTCCTATTTCAACCCCAATTCTTATAAGAATTCTTTCATCCATAATATTTCTTTGCAAACCTTTGTAGTAGCAATATATTCTACCTCTGTGATAGAAAGAACAATACACCTTTGTAATCTGGATTGTCATGACATAGCTCCCCCTACAAAAGTGAGTACAAAACCTAATGTGGCTTCTTCATATTAATATGCCTTACTATATCTACATTTGTGTAACTTATTTACTTCACTACTGTCTAGTGCTTTTTGCCTAAATTTGCTAGAAATCTATTAGCAATACCTACTGTATATACGATATCTGGCCTCGTACATACCATCGCGTATATCAAACTTTCAATTACTGAAACATAAGGAACCTTTTATATTTTTCTCCTTCTCCTTATCACTTCGTAGACTTTGCTCCAAGCATAACTTGAAATGACCTGAAAGAGGTTAACTAATTGGTTTTGCATTGCTCATACTAAACCTATCTAATACCTTTTTGATGTATTTATCCTAGTGACAACCAAATCTTTTTATTTTTTCTATTATAGAAAATCTGCATACCTAGTATTTACTTTATTGGTCTCATGTCCTTCATTGCAAAGGACTCAGTTTCTTCAACTTGTCAATTGTAAATATATCTTTTCCAAAAATAAACATGTAATCAACATAAAGTAAGAGAATAATAAAATTCTTACTAAATCATTTAATGTGCACATAATAATCTGAAGTCATTTTTTTTAATCCATTTTTAGCTATAAATATATTAAATTTTTCGTATCATTGTCTTGAAGTTTGCTTCAGCCCACACAAGCTCTTTCTCAACTTATAGACAAAGTTTTCTTTACCTTTGACTTTGAAGTCTTATGGTCACTCCATATAAAGATCACCATAAAGGAAAGCTATCTTCATATCCAACTGCTCAACCTCTAAGTCTAGGCTAGCAGCAATACCAAGAGCAACATAGATATAAGACATTTTAACAACAGGAGAAAAAATATATTCGAAGTTAATATATTTTTTTTAACCAAAGTCTTTCACAACAAATCTAACTTTAGCTTTGTACTTTAGTTGAGAACATTGTTTAAGTCTTCAACATAAAAACTCACTTGTTCTTCAAAGTCTTTCTTTTATTTGGTAGTTACACTAAATTATATGTGTGGTTATTCTATAGAGCATCCATCTCTTTCTACATAACAACTAACCACTTATTTTTCTGCTCACTTTCAACTGCTTTATAGTAACTCTCTAATTCACCTACATTAGTAAGCATCACATACTCATTTGTAGAATATCTTCTAGAAAGTTGACATTGTCTAAAAGATATTCTCAACTGAGGTTCTATGGAAAGATGCTCCACATCTTCTTCCTACTTAACATGTCCTATAGATATATTAACATTGGCCTCTACACTATCTTATTGCACATGTCCCTCATCACTTTGATGTACTGGAGGAGTAACTAGGTGACAATTTATTAATCCTTCTACAGAAGTCTTAATTAGTGCATCTTTCTTCAAATCCTCAAGGGTTTGATCCTAAAAAAAGACCGTATCTCTACTTCTAAACGTATTTTGCTTTTCTAGATCCTAAAGCTTATAACTAAACTGATCATGTCAGTAGCTAAGAAAAATATATTTTTTTGTCTTACTATCCACCTTAGACCTCTCAATGTTTAGAACGTGTGCAAATACATAACAACCAAACACTCTCAAGTGCCTATAGGAGACATCTTTTCTTGACCATACATGTTATGCAATATCACCATCTAGAGCTATACTAGGTGACAAATTAATCACATCAACTATAGTCCTCAAAGCCACATCCAAAAACTTTTTAGGTAGCTTGACCTATAAAAGTATACATCTAATATTTTCCATGATGGTGTGGTTCATCCTCTTTACAATTGCATTATGCTAAGGTATATTAGAAATTGTTATCTCATGTTGGATGTCATGTGACCTATAAGTTTGCAGTTTAAGATAGAGAGCAGAATGTAAATGCAAACTGAGATTTAGAGTGGTTCGGTCAATCTTGACCTACATCCACTTTTGACTTTCTCCTTCGATAAGGTCACCGACGTCCACTAGAGGCCTTCCTTCAATAGGCGAAGGCTAATCACCTTTTACACCCCTCTTCTCCTTTTACCGGGTTTAGGAGACAACCCTTACAAGCACTCACTCATCTCTCAAACTAGTCTAACACTTTAGAAGAGGGAGAGGAGATTACACAAGATTTCAATAGCATTTCTTTACTTTTAAACTCTCTGTGCTTATGTGCTTTAACCAGGGATGAGAGGGGTATTTATAGGCTTCAAGTTAATTCAAACTTGGAGCCTAAAAACATCTCATCCCGGGTTCCCCGGGCACGGGCGGTACTACCGCCTGCGTTGGGCGATACCACCGCCTAGTGTCAGTCTAACACTGACACTGTCTTGGGCGGTACCATCGCCCAGTCTGACGGTACCACCGTCTAGGGTGCTGTGTTAGGCGGTACCATCGCTTGGCACCCTGCTAGGGGTGGTACAACTGCCCAGACTAGCGGTACCACAGCTTGACACAGTCTCGAAGACTGTGTCATGACGGTGAGACTTCTTGGGGCACTGTTTGGGCCTCTTATTGTGCCCAACATAGTTCTTACATGGGCCTAGCTGGCCCCTAATTGGGTTGGCCCAAATCAAAGCCTAATTACGTGCTAACTACGAAATCCTAAGACATTTGCTAAGCTAAACTCCCTATGTCTATTCTTTCGGCAAACTTCCGACGATCTCTCGGCAATGTTCCGGCGGACTCCCGGTAAGCTCTTGAACTTCACGACGATTTTCTTGGCGAGTTCCGATGAGCATTTTTGGCAAGCTCCGAGACTTCTCGGCTGGTTTCGCCAAAACTTCCGACGAACATCTGAACTTCCGACGAACTCTCGAACTCCCAACGTAATTGCGACCTTGACTCCGGGACTTCATTTTGCTTCATGCCTTGCTATCGTAGTTAATCCTGCACATGTAAAACACACTTCGATCTAGACAATTAATACTAAGCATTTAATCAAGTTGTTCGGTATGTTATTGGTCCCTCGACGCTTCGTCCGATTCTTCGGCACATTATCCTCTCTTGCGGCCTATTATCCAATCTGCTAGTTGACTCTACAACTCTAATATCCTTGACGCAATATTCGCTCTTCTTGGCCCGATGCCCGAATCCATGGCCCGAAGCCTTCTGTCGATACGTCGACCGATCCTCCGGCCCGACGTCTAATCTTCTGACATTTTTTCCTCTGGCACAACATGATTCTTCTTGCTTTAATTGTCTCATCCCGATCGAAGCATCTTACGTCACTTAAAACGCAGATTAAAACATAAACACTTATCAATTAGTTTCATCATCAAAATATGAGATTCAACATCTATCTCCCTTTCAACTCTGGTATAAAACTATTTGAAAATATTAATAACCTTATCTTTGATCTTCATAACATAGGATCAAACTTTCTTAGAAAAGTCATATATAAAAGTGAAAAAATAAAATACACTATTGATACCAAGAACATTAAGACACGGTCTAAATGATTATATATATCTATATAGACACGGTCCAAGACATGTATTTTTTTAGACAAAGCAGGACTAGCAAAGGAAATTCTTTATTATTTGCTAGCTAAACAATCAATAAAAGAGTTCAAATATATACTTTTAAAGTCTAGCAAGACTTCTCTCTTAGAAAGTACTTGTAGCCCTTCCTCACTCATGTATCCTAATCGCTTATGCTACAACTTCATGTTAAAATCTTTCTCTATAGCATTCAACTACTCACCATAAGGCTTTGGTTTATAACCTGATACAAAGTGTGATATTTTTTTCTACTAGCTATAACAAAAACACCCTTACTAAGCTTTCATTGCTCTCTATGAAATCTACTATCAAAGTCTTCATCATCTAGCCTTCCAACTGAAATTAAGTTCAACCTCAAGTCAACCACATACCTCACATCCTTAAGAACCAATTGTTGAATCTCGAATTTTGATGATGAAATCAATTGGTGAATTAATAATCTAATCTATGTGTTGAGATAAGTGATGCAGGATAAACTACGATCATGAAAAGGCAAACAATTAAAGAAAGAATTGAATGTTAGGCTGGAGTCAAAAATCAAGCATCGGGCCGAAAGAATCGGGGATACGTTGAAAGTTGGGATGATGCATTGGAAAGCTCATCGGGAGTTCACCAAAAGCTCACCGGAAGATCACCGAAAGTCTCGTTGGGAGTTCGGATGAACAATTGACATGCCAGACATTTAGGATTGCTTGCATTATAATTGTTTAGCCTTAATTATCATAGTTAGTATTTCAATTTAAGTTAGTTTTAAGAAAAATCCTACTAACTAAATTAGGGGCCAACTGGACCCAAAACAAGGCTAAATTGAGCCGGTTGGATAGCCCATTTAGCCACTTGGAGCCACGTCAGGAGGTGGCACCGCCCAGACTGAGTGGTGGAACCACTTGAGGCTTCGTCTCTCAAGTAGTCTGGGCGGTGGTATCGTCGGCAATTAATGTTGCCAGACGGTGGCACCGCCTTATCAAGCAATAGTACTGCCAGAGCCTAGTATTCGAGACTTTGTCAAGTAGTCGTATCGCCTAAACTGAGCAATGGTACCGTAAAATGTCAATCTAGAAGCGGTGGTACTGCCCAATATTGGCGATGGTATCGTCATACCTTGGAAACTTAGGATAAGATACTTTTTGGCTATATTTTTGAAGTCATTAAGGCTTATAAATACCCTACTCTTTTTTACATGAAGGAGCATGAAAAGTGTGAATGAAATTCTTAAGATTTTGGGTTGTAAAAGTGTTAAAAAAAGTGCTAAGTATCATTCTCCTCCTTTAGCTTTATGATCATTCTAAGAGAGGTGTGAGGCTTGTAAATGTTATATCATAAACTTGTGAAAATGAGAAAGAGTTGTAAGAGGCTAGTTAGTCTTTGCCCATTGAAGGAAGACCATTAGTGGATGTCGGTGGTCTCAATGGAGGAGGAATCAAGAGTGGACGTAGGTCACGACGACCAAACCACTATAAATCTGGTTTATACTTTTTTTCTGCATTTCATTGCTATTGCATTCTGAGTTAATTACTTAGTTCACTTGCT
>LVTN01001855.1:36003-47421 GCA_001649415.1 Musa itinerans | reverse complement strand
TTGGCCCCTAACTAGGATATAGGATTATCTCTTAATCCTAACCCTAATTACATGCGAACTACGTAACTAAAAACATAATCCTAAGCAAGCTTTTAACCGGCAAACGTCGAGTCTTGTTCCGGCGAGCTTTCCGGCGATCTTCTGGCGGACTTCCGATACGCCCTCGGATTTCTTTCGGCGAACTCCCAATAGGCTCCCAATCTTGTGATGAATTCAGCGAGTAGCCGAGCCTTCTCGGTGATCTCCGCGAACCTCCAACAAGTCCTCGATTTCTTCTTGGTTGGTTCCGGTAGTATCTCCGACGAATCTTCGAACTCTCAAACGTCCATCGAACTTGACTCCGGTATCCTTGCTTTATGTTTTCAACCTATCGTAGTTAATCCTGCACACTTGACTCAATAATATGGATTAGATCAATTAACCCATCAATTGATTTCATCATCAAAATCCGAGATTCAATATGAGTTGGGTACCTCGGACAATAGTCCCAGTCTTTGCCTGAGTCACATACCTCAGCTGGTAGTCGTTTGAGCAATGCCTCAGTGGACCAGTCAAGCTTGGGCCCGAGTTGGGTACCTCGGACAGTAGGACCAGTCTTTGCCTAAGTTACACACCTCGGCCAATAGTCATTCGAGTAATGCCTCAGTAGACCAGTCAAGCCTGTGCCCAAGTTGGGTACCTCAGACAACAATACCAATCCCAATTTGCGTCATGCATCTCAACCGGTCATCACTCAAACCATGCATCAGCAAAACCACCCTGCTCCATGACGACCCAATTCACACTTGACTAATAGTTGAACCGTCAACCCCAACGAGACGACTAGACCAACCACCGCAAAGAAGCTAAGTCATGCCCTGAACCCCTCCCTGAGGTATCCGAAGCATGACTCATTTGGGGGGGGTGGGGGTGGCGGAAGAATGATAGGGCACATTTCGGTATTACCCACATAGACCCAAGCAAGCAAACATGACAATTCAGACGTGAAACTTCAAGTCTGACGTGGCGGGTAGTCACTTGTCGCCCCCTCCGTACAAAATGACATCATCATGGTACAACCATCCTGGAAAGCTCAGGGCGGTGCCGCACGGTGTTGATCTGTGCAAGTCGATTGGCGCTCGCACAGAAGCTTAAGTCGGCGGCCTGATGAGTCGGTCACAGTTAATTGACCCCGTACAGCTAACTTTGGAAGAAAATGTCCACCCCTTTTAAATCACACTAGTGTTAACCTTTGAAGGAACTAAGTTGGGAAACCCCTCCCCTCCCAACTAAAGCCTGTGTCAGGAGCTTGTCGATGGTGAGCAGGCTGCATACTAGTAGAAGGAGCACGAGTAAAGCTAACTCCGAGTCTGACTCGGCCCGACCAAGGTCTTGTCACTGGGATGATATTAAATATCAATAGTTGGATCGAGCCGTGACACTTGCCACGTTTGGAGAAGTCTGTTAACAATCACCACCATCAGATTTGAAGGTAAACCATCACGTGATGGAGTTCGTCTTAAATGGTAGAAGATATCCTTATCAAATGGTACATTACACATCTGTTGTCTTGGCTAAATTATGCCAACTCTCTTAGCAAAATGAATTGCTTTGACAGCTGGCTGCATTTTGTCCTGCGTGGCCCCACCTAACTAACGTCTCATGTTATCTTGGCTAAATTATGCCAACTCTCTTAGCAAAATGAATTGCTTTGACAGCTGGCTGCATTTTGTCCTGCGTGGCCCCACCTAACTAACGTCTCAAGTGGCAATGCATTGGCATGGCAAGTTGGGTTTGCTACGGAGACTTTGAACCATCTTGAAAACGTCAAATCACCTTTGATAGTGATAATCAGTCCATCCCTTTCGGTGCCTTCGCGGGTATCCATCAACATCGCATCCCCCTTAAATGGTTAGGAACATCAAAGTGCAGATGCAAAAAAATTGTGATTGGAAATACGAATTTGCGAATACAAAAACGCCGAAGCTATATAAACCCTCAAAGGCAAATTTCATCGGATCCATCTTGCCTATAATACGATGATGCAGGGACAAACAATGTAGCCTTAAGCTAAGATGAACATTATATTAATCAACGGCCAGCGTCACTCTCAGTATATCCTTCATAACTGGCCTGAAACAATGAGCTTTACACCCCAGAGGTTAATAGTCGTGACTAAAGGGCATATCCTGATGTTATAACCATCATCTTAACTTGGATCCAATAACAAACAAACAGATAAACGAAAAATAAAAAATAAAAAAGAAATACATGACACGACTAGACTACTAAAATTGCAAACAAATACATTTATGTCAAAACATACATATCATGTAAGGAAGGATGAGAGAAGCTAGTGTGGCGTGGCAAGAATTGATTTCGAGACGCACGAGGTGCTCCCTATATTACAGATAGGCTCATCCTAGAAATTAATTCACAGCCACATAGCTAATTGGACCATACATGTATCAAACCTTGCTTGTTGCCAGTGTAAATTTCATTCCTTTCCTCATCATAGAATAAAGCTGTCACATCCTCAAGTGCTTCTCTAACAGTGCTTCTGATAGACGATCGACCTGTCTCACATCGTCGGCGAGGACTGATCTGAAGTGAAGGATCACTTGCTGATATCTTAGCTATGCACTTCCCCGTCAGAATGTTGCTCATATTGATGGAGCCAACTGCAGAAACTGCAGAGATGTACAAAATAACAGTTTTAGGAATGCTGTATGTATATTGCAATCTCAACTAAGCAACAAGAAAGAGAAATTCTAATTACCTTCACCTTCATCGCCACATCCTTCTTCAGCTTTGCAGTAGGAAATTATCAGATCTTGGTCGCTGGTGATGTAAATGTTATTGGTATTACAATCAGGGTGCCACAGTAAATGGTCCTCAAAGGAGGTGACTAACTCCCCACGGAAGTTCCACACAGCAACTGTCCTGTTTCGAAATGTCAGGAAAAGATGGTTCTCGTATAGAAAGATGAATGCTGATGGTGTCATAAACTCTGTCCTGCTAACCTCAGTCAACTCTGAATCCCTCACCTGCTTCATGGAAAAGGTAGCTGTTATCTGCAGGCTGGGAACTATCATGGAACTAATAGTAGCAGAATAAGGAAGCTTACATCAAGAATCTGAAGGTTCTCATTTTCTTGCTTGACTAGGAGCTTTTCATTGAATTGCTCAATAAAGTCAACCTTTTTGTTTCGGTGTAACAAGTGATTAAACGATTTCAACACAGTTCCATCCTCGATTGAGAGTATCTTTAATGGAACATAACTTGGAGTTCTATTGAATATTAACAGCATTATTCCTGGGCTGTCATCATTGTTTAAGCATATTAGAAGCTCAATAAATCATTCCCATAAAGACGACAAATACAGTAGCATCTGATATAACTCTTATGGTGAAGATATAATAAGAAACAAATACCTGATTTTAATCTCCTGCACGTTCTTATCAGATATTGCATATAAAAAGTTGTAATTCTTGAGATCAAAGACCTTGTAGATGCTACAAATAGACATATATTAGTTAATCAACAGAAATTACTCCATGTTACGAAGGAATGTAGAATAAATTTATCAAGAATGGTGCATACCCATCCTGGGCCGAGTATGTTAGAACCTTTCCATTGACATCATCAAATTCAACAAAACCAGGCCACTTAAGAGATTCACTTTCAAAAAGAGGGAACCCAGCATCTAATTGGTTCCTTTTGATGTACCTGCCAGTAATTAATTTAAAGCAGAGTGAAATTTAGAATGCCCTATTCACAATATATGATGAAGTTGCTAATAGCACTGAAGACTATGCAGAATCAATTGCAAAGAAACCATCAGAAGGATAAGAACTTGAGGTAAGACTTGAATCAGTTGAATTCCAATCCTTGACAACACAGAATTTTCACTTTGCTAAATTTATAATAACATCAGGCTTCAACTACTAAAGATATATCAAGATCTCATTTTTCCCATACTACAGTTTAACAAACTCAGTAGTTGTTCGCATCAGATAAAACAAATTCATATGAGATGACATCTCAAAGCAACAGTTAATAGTCCTAATCTAATCAAATTTATACATTGTTTCACTGGTTCAACAAAGTTCAGAGCCAGACAGGCTAAACATAAGTTAAATCACTTTAAGCTTTAATTTGGATTAAGAGTCTAGTTTGCCTATGAAATATGGATGACAGCAATTTCATAGTCCACTTGTTTGTCAAAGCTAATTCATGTAATAAATTAAGATATGGAACATATTCTTCTTCCTAACATATTAGTCCAGTTTGACAGAAACCAAGCAAAGAAAAATTCATACCAAACCCTTTCCAATGACACACTAGGTGAAATAATAAGATTCTTACTCTATTGGAGTTGTCCTGCACTTCAAGGAACTGAAATGATCAGATGCATAAACTGAGACTGTGATAAGTGAATCATTATTCTTATTATAGAAGAGGCTTCTAATCACTTCATCAGGACTTATATTCAAAAAGCATATCCGTTTGTTAGTTGCTGTCAAGAAAAAAAAGTTCGTGTTAGCACTAACAATCAAGTAAAACGCATACTGACCCCAAAGAGAAAAAAAACAGATGCTCATCCAAAAAGCTTACTCCGACTAAAAGCTGCACATAGTCCAGATTGTGCAAGAGCAAATATAATATCCTTTGCTGAAACAATCTCAATGATTTTTGATCTCTTTTTTAGAAACTGTAACTTCACAAACCAGTGAACATTGTGATCATAGGTGTCAAACTCTTCCTGCACACAAAATGATTCAAGTTATCAGACAACAATACAGGCTCTAATGAAAGCATAAACTGCAGCATGTTGACATCTAGCCAAAATCCTATTTTCAGACCAAATAAGATTAAGATGTCACCATGTTTAAAATATCCATCACACACAAATTCAACAAGGGTAGATGTTTGTAACATACTTCTGACATGACCATGTCGTAGACATACTCATTTAAAATAATGAAACAATGGTGTAATTATCCAAGTTTGTGTTAAACACTGTGAAGCAATAAGTTGGTGAATAAATATATCGTTCAATACAGTACTGTCATGTACAAATCTCATGGAGAAAGTAATAAGTTGGTCGATAAATATATGGTCAATGCAGTATGTTCTTTTTCACAATTCTGGAAACTTCCTCTCCATCTTAAAATTGGAGCTGCCCTTAGCGAATCTACAGGAATAAGTTTCTGGTTTCACTAAGTAAACCACCGATAGTTAACATCTGAACCAGTAAGAAATAACTAAAGCATGCCAATGTTAGTATCATTTAATTGATAAATCACCTTGGTGTCTTTAGAACTTATATGATGTGTGTGTCCCAAGGCTTAAAAGATGAACAGTTAAAAATTTTAGCAAGTAACAGAAAGAAGAGTGAAACAGACCAATAATGAATAGAGAAACACAAATTAGTCCATGGAAAAAAATATGGCAGAACAAGTTAAGATCTACATTGGATCTCACCTGAATCACCCCATCTATCCTCCTGAGAAGAAGTTTGGTTTCAAACTCAACAGGAGTGATCATACATGTTGGGTGTCTAAGCACCCATTCAACCAACAGCTCAGTGCTCTCCACATTTCAGGTGAAGATACTCAGGGTACAGGTTGGCCACTAACGAGCAGCCTTAAACTTGCATGTCTCTTTAATTATCAGACAATTAAATGACAGTAATAGATTATCAGTTTCTTTGCAGGGAACTATATATATTATGCGCATGAGTAATAGACATTGAATATGGTAATAATGTAACTATCTAAGTGCTATACATTATTAAAGTATTATGTAAGCTCTAAAGGATAGACAAATCTAAGGAACAAATATCACCATTTACAAAGATTGTTAAGGGACAAACTTAAGACAACCTTTGAGACCAGGGAAAAGTTATATGAGTGTTTTGCCATCCTTTGCACACAACTATTTACTTTGTTAATCAAATCTCCCACAAAAATCATTATTTAGCAACATAATGGTCTTCAGCCGTTCCCCATGAACCATTTGCATTGTGGTGCAAACACTTCAAATCATTGGAAAGGCCACTTGGAAATTAGCCTCTCCACCTAAAACCGTTCGGTTGATTGCTCCAACCTTGCATGGTGATAACATCCCAGCAACCAACACCATTCCAACCCACATTTATATAGAATAGGACAACACCGCACTCACTTCAGGCTGCACTTTGCAGGTCGATGAAAATTTTGAGACATAAAGTTAAGCACAGTCCTGATAAGAGACCTCTGGTACCAAATCAAAGTCCAAAATCCAACCGTTACACGCATTCTTCGTTATCCCGAACGAAAAAATCACAATCCCCAGCAAAGTCAAACTTCCAAACCCTAATCGCAAGCTACCACCATAAAGCCAAACGCCACCGGGAAACCCTAATTTCAGTTGCCCTAATTTCCGCACGAGCTAAGTAATGGGAGACGAGCAGCCCAATACGTACCTGTAGCTGGATGTTACGGAACTTCTCGGCAGCGTCGGAGGCGGCACCGCGGGCCATGCGGGGAAGGGCACCGATCTCGCGGCGCTGGAGCTTCCGCACGGAGTTGACACAGTCCCGTTGCCTCCCACGCTTCCCGGAGCAGGAAGCGCCGGCGTCGCAGCCTCGCTTCTTGGCTGTTACGCGGAAGCGGACCCGGACCGGCGTCTTCTTGTGGTTCTCCATCCCCCCGCTCGTTGCGTGCCTCCTCCAATAACAATCGGGGGAGGAGGAGCTGAAGTGAGAAGAGAGAGAGCAAGAGAGAGAGAGAGAGAGAGAGAGAGAGAGAGAGGGTTAACAGGGGAGCGAAGAGGCCATCGAATGGATCGAAGATTAGGGTTAGGGCTTTGGCGTGAGGAGAGAGAGAGAGAGAAGGTCTCGACTCGCCTCGCGTCCTCCGACTGATATAAAGAAGATTCGAGTCTTCGTTTTCTATGAAAATGGGATCTGATTAAACCGGTGCGCGGTTAGAAATTTGAACCCGGTTTAGGCCCGATAACCCGAAAACCCAACTTAAGCCGGGTCGAGTACTGACTCTATAAGGCGCAATCCGTTAAGCTTCGGGTCGGGTGTGCATCGCCGACCTTTTCTTATCCAACCCGATTAAGCAAAATTTAGTATAGGATTTGAGAGGAGTGAGGCATGAACGAGTTTGAGTACTTTGGTATATATATATATATATATATATATATATATATATATAGTTGTTGGAATATTCGTGCATATCCGACTCAATTAAATCAACATTTATATCGTTTTAAATGATAGTTGATTATGTTTGAAAATGAATAAAATCATATTTATGAGTGTTTTTATGTATCTAAAAAAACCTAAATTAATCTAAATGAGTGGGTATTGAAAGGAAACTCATTAATCGTGTCAGAAAATATGATTAAGATGTAGATGGCGGCAATTAATAATTATTAATATTCAGTGGCAATTATAATGAATATAGATATTCCCAAAAAATAAATAAAAGGAAATGAAATATGCGATACAGAAAGCATAAAGAATGTGTTAAATGAATCTCTTTCCAATACTTGAATTATAATATAATAAAAGATGATAGAATGAATCTCTTTCCGATAGCAAATTAGAATATAATAAAAGATATTAAATAAGAAGTATGGAGATTCTAAAAGACTAAAGAATTATTCTTTTGAAATTTTGTGAACTTCGAAAAGATATACCTGAAAGTGGAGGCAACAACTTTAGATCTTAGTTTTCTTCCTTAAGTACTGTTGAAATCTCTTGAACCTTACGATGATCATCATGAGTTATCATATATCCTTTTGATTCGAGCATATGAGCCTAGAACGAATTCTTTATTTTAGATTATTTTTATATAATTTTATTCAAAATATATGAGGGTAAAGATAATACTTAACTCTTACGAGACATTTATCATTTCTTGCGAAACTAAAATGTTATTGTATTTTAGGTGTTGTTATTTCTAGGTAAAATATAAGTTTATTTACGTGGATACAAATATAATGTTTTGCAAGTATGAGGTGGCAGGCGAACATGGTGGGAAGTGGAAGGGCAACCGTGCCACGTATGCTACTTTCAAATTCAATCAATTACATAGTAGATTCTACAGTGCCCTCAGAATCTTTGCTTTTGTCCCTTGCTTCATCTCACTGCAATGACAAAATTACTCTCACCTTTTTGTTTATTTATTCTCAACTCATTTTCTCTCTCTATATATAAAATATATATACGATGAATTTTTATTTTTTAAATTCCTTGTAGAGTGTCCTTTAAAATTTTTTAAAATTTTTAATATATATAAGCTAATGTTTTTTCATCCAAAAGAATGATTTTTGGATCGTCCGTTCACTAAGGGTTCAATATTGGTTTGATTTGATCTGGTTCATGGTTTAACTTTGTTAATAAAATCTATAAATTAAAGATACAGTGTATGATAGATGGGTGATGCTAAGCTCAACGAAGATCCTATCTTTTTCTACATTTTTATCTCTTTTCTTCTTGTCCTTCTCTTCTACTTTCTTCTAGCTTTATGCGTGAGTGGTGCTGCTCCTTCCTCTTTCTCTTTCAGCATTGAATCAAGAAGACAAAAGATGTCATGTAAGTATATTGCTGTCTTTATTACTGCTTGATCATTTAATAATTATTTAGATGGGATAAAATGGATATAAGATTTTCATAAATAAAGTGGTATATAAATTATTTTGTTTGATGAATAGACTAGTATTTAAATACCCAAAGTAAGTTTTTTATGATAATTTATCTGATACTCTTCCCTTGTTTGATTTTGTTCCTTATAACATGTTTTACTGTTATATTGGTTCATTGATGGTTAAGTTATATAGTTATTTTCCTAATGATCATATGTAGGGAGGATCTATTTTGCAAGGAAGTATTTTCGATTATTTATAAAATTGATAAGCAAATATTAGCTAAGATATCATATTTGGGTGAAAGCTAATTGCCAAATAGCTCAAGTTTTAGCATTCGTACAATAAACTTGAATGACCCATCTTATTGTGATGAAGATGATGATAGTGGTGATTCTTTTGAAGATGAATTGGTTGAATAAAGAATACAAAACGAGGTTGAAGATATGATTAATCGTAATATTTATGATGCTTTAGATGTTGTTGGTTAAGAGTTATTTTATGTGACATATATGATAATATTAAACAAGTGCTTGCTAAATATGATTGTAACTAAGATGATTGTGTGTTGTTAAATACACCAGTTTGTATTTTTGTTGATTTTGTAATGATCTTTTTGTTGATTAAGTATGAAATTTCAATGACATTAAAGTTATTTTGTTATATTTTTCATATATTATTTTATAATCCAAATAATATCTTTATATAGATATTTTAATATATGGATGAATTTCAAAAGTCTTGAAAGATTATGTCATGTTATAATTAAAAGTTACATGATAAAAACAAAATGCATAATTTCCGATTATCAATAGATGATAATAACTCATGTTGGAATTAATAGTTTGAGAATATCTAATTTCATAAAGAGCATTGTAATTTGTTAAGATTAAATAAGGATCATAGGAATACAATAGTTATTTCATTTTAGACGAAATTAAAGATTTGACAAATATTAATTATATTTTAAAAATAATCATTGTTGATATTTAAAAAATTTTAAAGTTATTATATCATACAAGAAAGTTTATCTTATACCGAAGATTGCACTTAATGTGGTTCATGCTGATTTTGACCTATGATATAATTTTATTTCTAAGGGAGTTAAAATTGTATGATTATGAGACCCATATTATGTTGAACTTTGGATTTTGATGATAAAATCAATTAATGAATTTATGATCTAATCTATGTGTTAAAATAAGTGATGTAGGACTAACTACGATCGTGAGAAAAATAAATCAATTAAAGAAGAATATAATATTGGGATGGAGTCAATGAACGAGCATTGGGTCGGATTAATCGGGGGATACATCGACGGATCGGTCGATGCCGCGAAAGCTCGTAAGAAGTTCGCCAAAAGCTCGTTGGAAGTTCACCAGGAGTTCGCCGAAATCTCGTCGGAAGATCGTTGAGAGTCCGTCAAAAGTTCATTGAGAGTTTCGATTGAACAATTAACATGTCGGACAAGTTAGATTGCTTGTATCAAAATTTTTACTAGTCATAGGTGCCTTGCAAGCAAATCACGTGAGTAATGACACGTGTAACATGATACGTATTCTTTTTGCTTATTATATTTTCTAACATTTTATTACTTTGCTTATTATATATATATATATATATATATATATATATATAAATCTATGCAATGAGAATTGGATTGTGATGAGATCATGATAATGAGACCGATTCGCCTTTAAACACAGACCCTAAATAATCCCGATCATAGGTTACTCGAGAGGGATATCGAGATAACGGACATTATGGTGTACTATATACTCATCCATATGATGGAGGCAGTTGGTCTTATAGCTGCTCATGTGGGGACACTAGGATATAGTGCAAGTGCTCATTGGAGAATAAGTTCATTGATTGATTCGCTCATAGAATGTTAGATGGTTAATGACACATTATTATCATATAGCGATTTTGTTTTCCCAGTGGTGTACCTAGTCCTTAGACTTGAGACACTAAGGATGTCTTATATGAGTACTCCACTTTTTGATACCATACTTATAGGCTTGGAAGTTCCAAATCTAGCATAGCCGGCTATCGAGAGTGGCAGCAAACCTTACGAGGACTATTGAGTGTCGATAAAGGATCATCCACTCTCGGTGTCATAAAAGGAATATCTCATGTGTCCTTGCTCAAACAAATCCCTGGCTAGGGTCATTCTGATTGAGAGAGAAAGAGTTCTTTGAGAGAATCCGATTAGAGCGAGACTCGAGTAGAAATTGTATGGGCCTGACAATACAATGCCCAGTATATGGTCTTTGGGATATTAGATGGATGAGAGACTACAGATACACGATAACTGAGGATAGATAAGTCTAATGGATTAGATTTCCCAGTATCGTTTGGAGACTATGACGTAGTGGCCTAGTACGTCTGTAGTTGATGAGTCGAGTGAATTATTATGGAGATAATAATTCACTGAGCCAGAAAGAGTTTTGACAAGTATGACTCACGGCCAACTCGATATTGGGCCTAGAGGGTCACACATATATGGTAGGCATTATGACGAGTAGAGGTTTAGATATGAGATATCCGCCGAAGCCCCTATCTTATTGGATATCCAATAAGCCCTTGAATTATTGGATCCTATGGATGAGATCAAATAAGAGCCAATGAGAGATTATTATATAGAGATTCAATACCCAATATGGTAGGATTCATTATGGTTAAGTTAACAAGGGGGCCTCTATAAATATGAGGGAACCAAAGGCTCACATGCCAAAGGTTTTCTTGGTTGCCACCTCCTATTCTCCTCCTCAAATAGCAGGTGTGGAGTTTTGG
>LVTN01001855.1:3841-23119 GCA_001649415.1 Musa itinerans | reverse complement strand
ATCCATCTCTTCTTGCATAGCAACTAACAATTTCTCTTTCTACTCACTTTCAACTGCTTCCTAGTAACTCTCTAGTTCACTTACATCAGTAAGCATCACATACTCATCTGTAGAGTATCTTCTGGAAGGTTGACGTTGTTTAGAAGATCTTCTCAACTGAGGTTCTGTTGGAACTTGCTCTCCAACTTCTTCTTGCTCAACATGTCCTACAGGTAGATCAATATCATGCTCTACATCATCTTCCTGCATATCTCCCCCATCACCTTGATATATTGGAGGAATAACTGGGTCACAATCTGCTAATCCTTCTGCAGAAGGCTTGGTTGGTGCCTTCTTCTTCAAATCCTCAAAGGTTTGATCCTAAAAAAAGACTAAATCTCTATTTCTAAATACCTTATGCCTTTCTGGATCCCAAAGCCTGTAACCAAACTGATCATGTGAGTAGCCAAGAAAAATACATTCTTTAGTCTTACCATCCAACTTGGATCTCTCATTGTTTGGAACATGTGCAAATGCATGACAACCAAACACTCTCAAATGCTTGTAAGAAACATCTTTCCCTGACTATACATACTTTGCAACATCACCATCTAAGGCTATAAATGGTGATAAGTTGATCACATCAACTACAGTCCTCAAAGCCTCATCCCAAAACCTTTTGGGTAGCTTGGCCTGTGAAATCATACATCTAATCTTTTCCATGATGGTGCGGTTCATCCTCTCTGCAATAGTATTATGTTGAGGTGTATTAGGAACCGTCATCTCATGTTGGATACCATGTGACCTGCAATAATCATTAAACAATCCTATATACTCACCACCATTATCTGATCTTATGCATTTAAATTGCTTTTATGTCTCCCTTTCAACCTTGGCATGAAACTCTTTAAAGACATTAATAACCTGATCTTTGGTCTTCAAAGCATAGGCCCAAACTTTCCTAGAAAAGTCATTTATAAAAGTGACAAAATAAAGTGCACCACTGATACCAAGAATATCAACAGATCCACTAGGAGTTTTTGTTCTCAAAGGACCATATACATCTGTATAAACACGGTCTAAGACATGCATTTTTCTAGATATAGTAAGACTAGTAAACGAAACTCTATGTTGTTTACCAGCCAAATAATCAATATAAGGGTTCAGATGTGTACCTTTGAGATCTGGCAATACCTCTCTCTTGGAAAGAGTTTGCAGGCCCTTCTCACTCATGTGTCCTAGTCGCCTATGCCACAACTCCATGCTGAAGTCTTTCTCTATAGCATTTAACTACTCACCACAAGCTTTGGCCTGCAACCTGTATAAGGTATGACATTTTTTTCCACTAGCCACAATAAGAGAACCCTTACTGAGCTTCCATTGCCCTTTGTGAAATCTATTATCATAATCTTCATCATCTAGTCTTCCAACTGAAATTAAATTCAGCCTCAAGTCAACCACATGTCTCACATCCTTAAGCACCAACTTGTAGCCAAGGTTGGTCTTTATGTGGATATCGACCATGCCAATGATGTCTGTCGTGCCATAATTTGCTATCTTGACAACACCAAAATTTTTAGACCTATAGGTAGCAAAAAACTCCCTTTGTGGTGTATCTCTTGCCCAAAACCCTAGCAACAATCATAAGATAATAATTGGGATACAAGAATCACGTCATTGTGCATAATATCTAAATTCTCCCCAAGTAATCATAGCAAGAATATACTGTAGATCTGATATAACTTGAGATGAGAACACTACCTAGATGATTGAGAATAGCCTCTCTATGCTGTCCTTGTTTTCTTCCCTTTCTTTTATTTTTTTATCATTTTTCTCCTCCTTTTTGAATCAAGATGCTACTACAAAGATCTCCCATGTTGTTGTAGTTTTCTTCTTCGTTGCTGTCCTTTTTCTGCTCTAAAAAATGCAGCCCCCACACCCCCTAACTTTGATTCAACGTTAGGTCAAAGGGGGTGGGCTGTGGGCTGATAAAGCCCACCTTGGGCTGAACATATGGGCTGTCAGCCCAACACACACAACAAATTGTGTGCTTTCATTCAAAGTGTTATGTTAGAACCCTTGCAGATTCTAAGCTTGGGGTTGATCTCTTTAGGGGATCGGCATCCTTGGAACTCTATAGGGGTTCCTTCCTCCAAGTTGCTGTTCAAAGGCTGCATAAAAGATTCATCTATTGCTTATCAAAAAAGGAGGAATACATAGCTATTTATGGGGCTTCTAAACCCTAACTCCTAATATGACTCCTACTCAAGACTCCTATTTCTAACCAGCTCCTAATAGGACTCCTACTCAAGACGCATATTCCTTTATTCTTCTCTAAGAAACAACCTTCTAACCCTTACCGATCTCTTCACCTCTTTAATAGAGGTCGGCTTAGGTAGATTTTACATGAATACCCCTCTCAATTAGGACTCTCCTAGCTAGAGTCCTAACAGACCTGCCCTCTTCAAATCAGCCTTGTCCTCGAGGCTAACGATCCATGAATTCTTGGAATTTGAACTTCAAGTCATCGTAGTTCTCCTAAGTGGCACCTTCTACTGGTAAGTTCACCCCCTGTATTAGCACTTCAGTAGTGGGTCATCGTCGTCGAGTCACGATCCATTGATCAATAATGGCACTCGACTAGGTCGAGAGTTCTCCTTGGGTAGTCATATTTGGTGGATGGCTTTGGGCTGTCTCCAAGCACCTATTCACCATTTCTGTCTAGCCATTGGTTTGTGGGTGATATGCCATACTCCTTTTCAATTTAGTACCCTGCATCTAGAATAACTTTGTCCAAAATCTGCTCGTGAAGATACAAGTAGAATTTGGCACAAGCACAATGCGTCCCTTATAGCGTAATTCTTTTGAGTCCCAATTGTAATAAGCCACGGACCTTGGTGCTTCCTTCAATTTTTTTAAGATCTTACTAGTCTCCGGATCTTCCTACCATCCCATCTTAATATCCTCAAGGAAGTCGCTGGTCGAAAGTGAAATGGCCAAAAAATTAGCTTGCTCGAGTAGCTGCGAAAGCGTATCTACAACAACATTCTCTTTCCCCTTTTTGTAAGTTATTTCATAATCATATCCAAGAAGCTTTATTATCCATTTTTGTTGCTTGAGGGAAGATATCTTATGCTCCAAGAAATGTTTTAGGCTTTTATGGTCGGCCTTGATTTGAAAGCGTCGCCCGATCAAGTAAGGTCACCACTTGGCTACCTCATACACAATCGCAAGCATCTCCTTGTCATAAATAGTCATCTTGAGATGGGAAGGAGATAAAGCCTTATTGGTATAAGTGAGGGGGCGGCCATCTTGCATTAGTACAACACCAATTCCGACTGCGGAGGCATCAGTTTCAATAACAAAAGTCTTGCCGAAGTTCAGCGCTGTCATCATTACGGCTTTAAGTTCGTCGAAGGTGGTGGTGGCTTTATCCGACCATTGGAAAGCATCTTTTCTTAGCAAGGAAGTAAGTGGTGCACTGATCTTTCCATAGTTTTTCACAAACTTATAGTAGTAGCCTATTAAACTGAAAAAGCCATGTAGCAATTTTATGTGCCTCGGGGTCGACCAGTTCTACATTACTTCAATTATGAAGGGGTCCATCACAATACCTTCCTCTGATATGATATACCCAAGATATTCCACCTTCTGTTAAAGAAAGCAAAAATTCATAGTGGTCATTGTGTGTTCGAAATGTGGTTTTCGGTATGTCTTCTTCGCACACTCGTATTTGATGATACCCAGATCGAAGGTCCAGCTTTATGAAGATTCGTACTCCCTTTCATCCAGAAATTTATCTACTACTGGAATAGGGTATTTGTCCTTGATGGTGATGTCATTTAAAGCTCGGTAGTTGATGCACATCCGCCAAGTTTCGTTCTTCTTGCGTACAAGTAGCACCAGTGAGGAATAAGGGCTGCAACTTGGCTGAATTACCCCTGTTTCAAGCATATCCTTTATGATCTTTTCAATTTCATCCTTTTGGAGGTGAGGATATCGGTACGGCCAAGTGTTCGGTAGTGGCTTTCCCAGAAGGATTGGAATCTGATGGTCATGTTGCCGCGTAGGAGGAAGACCGTGTGGCTCAACAGGCAAATTCAGCAAGAAATTTGGTGAGATTTTGATCTTCAAATTCTATTTTCCTCCCCTCTGGTTGCTGCTAGAGATGCATCAAAAAGCCACCATTTACCTTGTGCAAAACTTTCTCTATTCGTTGGGTCGAAACGGTGGTTATGTTGCTTCCGCGCTTTCCACGTAGGATGATCTGTTTGCCTTTACAGTAGAATTTCATAATTAGTTTGGAGAAGTTCCAAGAGACATCACTTAGTGTCATTAGCCATTCTATGCCAAGCACAGCATCATAGTCATTAATTGGTAGGAGGAAGAAGTCGGTGACAATTTCTTGGTCTTGCAGTAATAGTTTCACCTGCGGACATCTTTGGTCGCACTTTAGGATTCTTCCGTCGGTGACCTTTACGTCGAACTTGCTGCAACCTTCGAAGTGGAGCGCCATTCGAGCAGCAACCTTACTGTTTAGGAAGTTATTAGTGCTGCCCATGTCGATGAGAACAGTGATAAGTTATTGTTTGAGAAGGCCTCTAACTTTTATCGTTTGCGGGTTTGAGTATCCGGCTAGTGCGTGTACCGTAACGTCGGTCAGTTGTGGCTCTTTTTCTATATCTTCTTCTTCGTGTTCAAGGCTCTCTTCTGGATGTTCAATGACCTCTTCTTCTACTGGTTCAATCATAAGAAGTCTCCCTTTTCTACAGCGATGCTCGTAGCTCTATGGCTCGTCGTAGTGCCAACATAACCCCTTCGCAGATCGCTCCCGAAGCTCTTCTCTTGTCAACCTTTTTGGTGCAAGGACTCAATTGATAGTAGAGGGGTTGAGGGCTTCAATATTGCTGGTCGGGGAGTGAGACTAGTCCTCCGGGCTTCATGGTTCAATTGCTCCTCTTGAAGTCATGCGAAAGAGATGGCTGCCATAAGTGTGTACGGTTGTCGTGCTTTAACTTCTACCCAGATCTACGGCTTCAAGCCCTCAATGAAGGTCCCCAATAGCTATTTTTCAGACCAATCATGAGTTTGATTAGATAACCTTTCAAACCTAGTTTGGTACTCCTGAATGGTGGAGGTTTATTGGATCTTTGCTAGTTGTCCGTTAATGTTCTCGTAATCGGTTGGTCCGAAGCGGATCAATAGTCCTTCTTTGAATTATCGCCATGAGAGGACTCCATGAGTGTATTCAAACTAGTCAAACCACTGTATGGCATCCTATTCTAGATGTATAACTATAATTTTCATCATAGATAAGTCCGCAGTTTTGTGGTACCAAAAATATCGCTCCGTGCATGAGATCCAACCAATCGGGTCTCCTTCTTCCCATCTAGGGAAGTCCACCCTCATGCGTGGATAGTTGGGGTCGGTCATAGAGCCTCCCCTATCTTGAAAGTCATCTTTTAGGGCTTAGTGCAATTGGTCAGAGCTCTCTCCTTGATGTGATTTCTTTGGGCTTAGTAGTCGGCACAAACTGAGTTCGGTAAAGAGAGTTCGAATCTTATCCTCTATTCATGCCTCAAAGGCTTCAAATTTAGCATTGATTCCCTCCTCAGATGCCATAGTATATGTCTCTAAATCTGTGATGTTAAGATCTCTCTTTTTTTGTTGGGTTAAAGACATGTATAGGTTGAGAGAAGTGATCGTCGAAAGGGTTGGTGCATTGGTGGATGTAGGCTGTAGTTTAGGCTTGTTTTGTGGTTGTTTTGGGTACAGTTTGAGAGTGTGGTTTGGTGGAGTTTTAGGACTGTGATGGTAGTGGATGAAGGTTAGGCAAAAAAGTTTTAGATCTGTGGTATATGGCCATAAAGGTTTGATAGAAATCAGTGGAAGTTGCTGTAGGTATGTGTTGTCTTGTAAGAGTAGAATTATCGTCGAAGAAACAGTGGTTTCTCGATGAAATTTCTAGCAAAAACCAAGAGATTTGAGGAGCGAATTGATAGAAAATATCAGTTTATATGATAGCAAGGATGACCAATTTAATCAAGAAAATTTTGGCAGTATAATAGTAAGGAAATTGGTGTAAGTTGCAATAGCAGAATTCTCGTCGAAAAATTTTAGCGGTTTGCGATGAAAATTTACAGTAACACAAGAATATTTTTAAAGATAAATTCCTTAATAGATCAATCTTAGATTAGAAGCCTAGATGATCTATGAAGTGTATAAGAAATTTTATTCAAAAATGATTGCTAATAGATCGGTTAAGGTAACAATATGCAGTTGAAATTTTCTATAGCACAAATTTTCAAGTGTAGCAGATTGGACGTAAAAGATCAGTGGTTTATATTGAGAATTTTGTGACAAAACCAAAGGAAAATCTACTGTTAGGAAGTGTCAAAGCTGTCATAAAAATCTTGTCGAGATTTGGACAGAAAAAATATAATAGCAAGATCAAATAGACTGTGCTATGTGGTTGGAATTCTTCAATGTATCTTTCGTCATAGAGATAAAAACTTTACGACGAAAAGTTTATGCAGCAATATAGGAACAATTTTTTTTTTGGATTTTCAAATAAGGATAACTAAATTTCAGCAGTAGTAAGGTAGGAAACCAGAACCTGTTGCAATTCATAGGGAGATCAAAGGATGATCCACGGTGGTGGAGATGACGGTCGAATTTGGCGATGATCTTTTAAGCAATTATGGGAATTGCTTTGAGCGGTTATGGAGGGCTGATGGATGGCTATGGAAGGGTAGCGAGATGCCAAGAACACTGGTCTGATACCGGATGTTAGAACCCTTGTAGATTCTAAACTTGGGGTTGATCTCTTTAGGGATCGGCCTCCTTGGAACTCTATAGGGGTTCCTTCCTCCAAGTTGCTGCTCAAAGGCTATATAAAAGATTCATCTATTGCTTATCAAAAGAGGCAGAATACATGGTTATTTATAGGGCTTCTAAACCCTAACTCCTAATAGGACTCCTACTCAAGACTTTTACTTCTAATCAACTCCTAATAGGACTCCTACTCAAGACTCCTATTCCTTTACGACTCCTAATTCTTCTCTAAGAAATAACCTTCTAACCCTAGCCAGCATCTTCACCTCTTTAATAGGGGTCGGCTTATATAGATTTTACATGAATGCCCCTCTCAATTATGACTCTCCTAGCTAGAGTCATAATATTATATTATTGATAATATGATAAATAGAATTAAAATTTGGTAAAATAACTTTATCTCTCTGACTTGGAGGATAATTCTTATTAATTATGTCCTAAATTCTATTCTGCTTCATTCTCTTACTAATTGTTGGATCACTGACAAATTTGTTAATACTATAAACAAATTTAGCAAAGCCTTTCGATAGCCTAACTCTTTTAATTAAAAAATTTAAAACTTATTAGATGGGATAAAATCATAACCCCTAAGTCACTTGATGGATTAGGGATTAAAGATATATTGTTGATTAAATATTTAGTTAATATCTATCATATTTTATCATTCTTAATACTTGTAATTGTTTGTGAGGTAAACTTTTCATTGATAAGTATGATTACCCTATTGAATCTTGGATTTTGATGATGAAATCAATTGATGTGTTTGTGATCTAATTTATATAATGCCATAGGACTAGCTTCAGTCAAGGAGAGGCAAACTGATTGTAGTAGGAGGAATCGAACGTTGGGCCAGAGTTGAACATGTCGAGAGATTGGACGTTAGGCCGAAGGATCGATCGATGTGTCGACATAAGGACTTAGTGCCGTGAGTTTGGGCATCAGGCCGAAGGATCGATCGATGTACTAGTAGAAGGACTTCGTGCCGTGAGTTTGGGCATCGGGCCGAAGGGTCGGATATTGCGCCAAGGAGATCGGAAGTTACGGGAGTCAATATATCGATTGGACAATATGCCGATTGGGCAATACGTCGAAGGAGAGGACGATGCGCCAAAGGATCGGATGAAGCACAGGAAGAACCAATGACATGCCAGATAATATATGATTTATGCTTTGTAATAATTTATCTAAATTGAGTTAGCTTAGGTCTAATTGAGTCGGTATTGAGGTGAAACAATGCCAACTCAATTAGAGGCCAATTGGGCCTGAATTAGGGCTAAATTGGGCCTATTGTTTGGCCCATTCAGTGTCCTGTAGTAGGGTCTGGTGATGGTACCACCCATACATAGTCTCCCAAACTGTGTCAGGAGGTGGTACTACTAGATTGAGTAGTGGTACCACCTAGTATCAGTGTCAGACAATAGTACCACTAGACTGGGCAATGGTATCGCCAAACTAGACGATGGTACCATCTAGTGTCAGACTGGTAGGTGGTGATACTACCAAGTAATGGCGGTGGTATCGCCAGTATCCGAAATCTCGGGATTTGAATTTTAGCTCTACCTTTTGAAGCCATTTGGAGCATATAAAAACCCCACTCATCCTTGCTTAGTAAACACAAACTGAGAACAAAAATTAGGGAAACGTTATTGTAATCTTGTGAGAATTCCCCTTCTCTAGCTCTAAGTGTTTATTTCAGTTTAAGAGAGGGTTAAGTGAGTTGTAAAGGTTATCTCCTAAACCTATGAAAAGGAGAAAAGAGTTGTAAGAGGGTAGTTGGTCTTCAACTATTGAAGGAAGACTGTTAGTAGATACTAGTGGCTTTAACAGAGGAGGAATCAAGAGTGGACGTAGGTCACGATGACCGAACCCCTATAAAACTCGGTTTGCATTTCTATTTTATTTTTCATTATCATTAATATTGCATTAATTGCTTATTTCACTTATTCTAAGTCAAGCACACCTTCAACATTTTTGACACAATTTTTTATCGAACGAAAGTTTTCGAATCATTAAGTTTTTTATTGTAGCACTAATTTGGTCCTAACAGTTTTCGAATCATTAAGTTTTCAAAATCGACACACCTCTTGGTATCGATTTCAGTCCTAATAGTTTGTATCAGAGCTAATTTCTCTCTATTTGGTTTAACGCCTAAGAGAGATGGCTTTTTTCGACTTTCAAGATTGTCATTCTATCATTCATTCTCCTATATTTAATGGGACGAACTACACATATTGGAAAACTCGCATGCGGAATTTCTTGCTTTCTTTGAACTTTGATTTATGGAATATCATTAAAAAAAAAGTCTTTCAAACCAGTGAACAAATGGATTGATTTGGAGAAAAAGACTTTTTCTTTAAATGCTAAAGCAATGAATGCTTTGTTTTGTGCCTTAGACAAAAACGAATTTAATCGGGTTTCTATTTACAAAATTGCACATGAGATTTGACACACTCTTGAAATTACACATGAAGGCACAAGTAGAGTTAAAGATTCTAAAATTAATCTTTTGATGCATAATTTTGAATTATTTCGTATGAAGCCAAGTGAAACTATTGTTGACATGTACACCCATTTTACAGATGTCGTCAATAGTTTAAAAAGTTTTGATAAATATTTTTTTAATTTTGAACTTATTAATAAAATACTAAAATCCCTTCCAAAAAGTTAGAATCCGAAAGTGACAGCAATACAAGAGACAAAGGACTTGAATAATTTCTTTCTTGAAGAACTTATCAGGTCTTTAATTACCTATGATTAACATGATGAACATAAGAACTGTTAGGATCAAGAGCGACACTAAGAGGGGGGGGGGGGGGGATTAGTGCAGCGAAAAAAAAATCGTCGGTTTGTAGAATATTCATTTGTTGAAAACCAATCTCGAAAAGTACTTGACTTTAGAATAAATGAACTAGCAGTTAACTTAGAAAGTAATGGCAGTAATAAAAAGCAGAATGGAAATGAGCACACCGAAATTTATAGTGGTTCGGTCGTTGTGACCTACATCCACTTCTGATTCCTCCTCCGTCGAGGTCACCAGTGTCCACTAATGGTCTTCCTTCAATAGGCAAAGACCAACCACCTCTTTATAGTGCTTTTTCCTTTTCAAGGATTTAAGAGATAACCCTTACAAGCCTTACACCTCTCTTGAATAATCACAACATTAGAAAGGGAGGACGAGGACTCTTTGCACTTTTATAACACTTTCACACCCCAAGACTTCAATATTTTGTTCACACTTTCATGCCCTTTTATACAGAAAAGGGTAAGGTATTTATAGGCCCCAATGGCTTCAGAATTGGACCAAAAAGTGTCACATCCCCGGATTTCGGGGTACTAGCGGTACCACCGCCATTATTAGGTAGTACTACCATCTGCAGACTGACACTAGGTGGTACCACCACTCAATCTAGGTGGTATGACCTCCTAACAGAGCTCGGAGACCGAGCTCTAGCAGTACCACCGCCTAACAGCATTAATTGTCGATGGTACCATCGCCTAGTCTGGGTGGTACCACCGCTTAGACCACCTGGGAGACTGAGTCCCAAGCTGTGCCACCGCCGGCCGTGACTTTAGGTGTTGAATGGGCTATTCAACCGGCCCAATTCAGCCCTGTTAAGAGCCTAGTTAGCCCCTAACTAAGTTAGTAGGATTACTTCCCAATCTTAACTCAACTTAAGGTCTAACTATGATAATTTAAGACATTAACTAAGCAATCTTGGTCTGGTATGTCAATTGTTGTTTTGGCAAGCTTCCGATAGAACTTCTCGACGAGCTTCTTTGGTAAGCTTAGGACTTCTCGATCAATTCCGATAGAACTTTCGATGAACGTCCGGACTTTCGACGAACTCTCAAACTCCCAACAAAATCTCGATCTTGTCTCCAACACAATATTTTTTTTATGTCTTACCACTATCGCAGTTAATCCTGTATACTTTTCTCAACATATAAATTAGATCAAACAATTTGTCAATTGATTTCATCATCAAAATTCGAGATTCAGCAATCTCCCCCTTTTTTATGATGATAATCAATTGATGATGGAGTTAATCTTAACTCCCCCTATCTACATACTTGAGAAAAGACTCTTGAATTCAAAGCCTTTGAATTCAAGCATCAAACCGATAAGTTATATTCATTTAAACTTATCAACATGCACATCATGATACTTATCAATTCAAAATACAATACCACGTATTTATCATAATAGAAATGATGTCAATAGATGACATTCATTTTCAAGTTTAATATAGAAAGCTGATAAACAATCATCAAGTTTCAATAAAAATGACAATTCATCAATCCGAGGTATGATTCCAATTGTAAATAAAAATAAAGCATGGTAATTTTAATAATTCATCATAATGATAGACAATTATCATTTTGATATGAAATCAAGCATGATACTAGGAATAAAACATTTACAAGTAATCATGCCACATTCCGATACATTTCAAGTAAACATTTTGATATTTTTCAAGCATTTGTGATATATTTGATGATACTAATCATATTTCAAGCATTCATAAGACATTCAAGCATTTACGATACAATACATTTTACACATTATTCAAAATGTCAAGTTATCATCAATTTGTCATATTTCTCCCCTTTTGTCATTAACAAAAAGGAGAACAATTCAACAATGCAAGTGTGATAAAAATTCTAGCAAGTTTCACACCAATTTATCCAAGCCATAAATGAAGGTAAGCAAAAACTTTGCATGAAAAATTCTTTTGGATAAGCTAACATTTTTACTTTGGATGCGTAAAGGCTTTTTGGTTCTTCTTTATATGCAAGTTTCTTTCTTCCTTTGTCATAAAAAATAAGAAGAAGAGGAAGAAGGGTAAGGAAAGAATCTATTAAGAACCAAATTCATGAAAGGATTTAAACCAAGTCAAATTCGAAACGATGAATTTCATTAAATCACGCTTCAATTTTAACAAAGAGAAAGGATTTATGAAAAGGATCAAGATTCATGAAAATGATTCATGCATCAAAGGATTTTTAATCCATAGCATCTTAATCCTTTCATATTTACTAGCTGCTATGTCTTCGGCCTCGGTCGTAGATAGTGCAATCGAGTTTTGTTTCTTGGAAGACCAAGAAACAAGTGTATGACCTAAGAATTGGCATGTTCCGGATGTGCTTTTTCTATCTATTCTGCACCCAACAAAATTCGCATTAGCATAAGCAATTAATTCAAAGTTTTTGGATTTTGGATACTATAATCCTAGATTAGTGGTTCCTTTAAGTTATCTAAGAATTCTTTTAACTGCTTTAAGATGAGAGAGCTTAGGATTAGATTGAAACCTAGTACAAAGTCCTATGCTAAACATGATGTTCGGTCTAGTTGCAGTGAGGTATAGTAAACTATCTATCATACCTTTATAAACTTTTTGATCAAAGCTTTCTCCACTTTCGTCAATGTCTAACTTAGTGGAGGTACTCATAGGAGTATTGATAGACTTTGAACTATCCATATTAAATCGTTTTAGCAAGTCTAATGTATATTTTGTTTGACTAAGAAAAATACCATCACTAAGTTGTTTGATTTGTAAGCCTAAAAAGAAAATTAGTTTACCCATTAAACTCATTTCAAACTCTAGGCTTATACTCTTAGCAAACGATTCGCATAAAGATTCATTTGTAGAACTAAAAATAATATCATCAACATAAATTTGAACAATAAGAAAGTTATTTTCAAAATTTTTAATAAACAATGTAGTATTGACCTTGCCTTTAGAGAAATTATTTTGGATAAGAAAGGAGTTAAGTCTCATACCAAGCCCTTGGGGCTTGTTTTAATCCATAAAGAGCTTTAGTCAATTTAAACACATGATTAGAAAAATTATCATTCTCAAATCCGGGAGATTGTTCAACATAAACTTCTTCAGAAATAAAGCCATTAAGAAAAGTACTTTTAACATCCATTTGAAATAACTTAAAGTTATTACAACTAGCATAGGTAAGGAGCATCCTTGTGACTTTTAATCTTACCATAGGAGCAAAGGTTTCTTCATAATCGATACATTCTTCTTGGTTGAAACCCTTGGGCACTAATCTAGTCATGTTTCTAACTATGATACCAAATTCATTTTGCTTGTTTCTAAAGACCCATTTGATACCAATAACTAAATGGTCACTAGGTCTCAGAACAAGCTCCCACACCTCATTTCTCCCAAATTGGTTCAACTCTTCTTGCATTGCGATAACCCATGAATCATCTTTCGAGACATCGTCAATGCATTTAGGTTCAATTTAAGAAAGAAAAACAGTGTTGGCCCAAAAATTATTAAGAGAAGAATGAGTTTGAACCCCTTTTGATGTGTCTCCTATAATTAGCTTCTTAGGATGAGCATCTACATACTTTCATTCTTTAAGTAAGGATGTTTTAGAAGATGTATCTAAGTTGCTAGTTGGAGGAGATGGTTCATTTAAATTCAAGTATCAAAATTAAGATTATCATCAACCTCATTTTTATTAAATTCGGAGATTCATTAAAGACAACATGAATAAACTCTTCTATGACCAAGGTTCTTTTATTAAAGACATGAAATGCTTTTGAAATAGTAGAATAACCAAGAAAAATGCCTTCACCAGATTTTGTATCAAACTTTCTTAAGGCATCTTTTTCATTCAAGATAAAACATTTACAACCGAAAACTTTAAAGTACGAAACATTAGGTTTTTTGTCATTCCATAATTCATAAGGAGTTTTGGAAAGTAATGGTCTTACTAGAATCCTATTCATAATATAGCATGTAGTATTAACGGCTTCGGCCCAAAAATAATTGGGTAGGCTATGTTTGTTCAACATGGTTCTTGTCATTTCTTGTAAATTTCTATTTTTTCTTTCTACTACTCCATTTTGTTGAGGATTTCTCAGAGTTGAGAAATTGTGGTTGTATCCATTAGATTCATAAAAATTTTAAAAATCACGGTTTTGAAATTCACTATCGTGATCAATCCGAATTGATGAAATCATAAAGCCTTTTGAATTTTGAACAAGTTTATAAAACTTAGAAAAATACCTAAAGCAATCACTTTTGTATACCAAAAAGTATGTCCAAGTATTTCTACTATAATCGTCCACAATTACAAAGGCATATTTACTACCTCCTAGGCTTGATGAACAATTGGTCCATGTTGAATCTCGGATTTTGATGATGAAGTCAATTATAATTTGTTTGAACTAATCTATATGTTGAGAAAAGTATGCAGGATTAACTACGATGGCAGTAAGACATAAAGCAGGTGTTGTGCCGGAGTCAAGATCAAGATCACGTTGGGAGTTCGAGAGTTCGTCGGAAGTCTGGATGTTCGTCGGAAGTTCTGTGGGAACCAACTGAGAAGTCCAAGAGCTTGCCAAAGAAGCTCATCGGAACTCGCCAAGAAGTTCGTCGCAAAGTCTAGGAGCTTGCAGGGAGTCCGCCGGAGCATCGCCGAGAGTTCGACAAATGTTCGCCGGAAGTACGCCGGAAGCTCGTCAAAAGAGCGATTGACGCACCGGAACATGAAGTGTAGTAATTATGTCTTAATTGTCATAGTTAGAGTGTAGATTAAGTTAGGATTGGGAGGTAATCCCACTAAATAAATTAGGGGCCAACTGAGCCCTTAACAGGGGTAAATTGGGCCGAATTGAGCAGCCTATTTGGTCCCTGAATCCCTGGCCAACGGTGGCACCGCCAGGGCCGACGGTGGCACTACTTGGGAGACTCGGTCTCCCAGTAATTCTGGGTGATGGTACCACCCTTGTTAAGCAGTGGTACCATCGGCAGTTAATGCTGCCAGAGGTGGTACCACCCCTGTCAAGTGATTGTACCGCTAGAGCTCGGTCTCCGAGCTTTGTCAGGAGGTAGTACCGCCCAATAATGGCGGTGGTACCGCCAGGACCCCGAAAATCCAGGATGAGACACTTCTTGGCTCCATTTTTGAACTCATTAGGGCCTATAAAAACCCCACCCTTTCTTGCATGAAAGGGCATGAAATCTATTGGTATAATCTTAAGTTCTTGAGCCTTAAAATGTTGTAAAAGTTAGAGTTCTTCTCCTCCTTCATCTCTCAACCTTGTAATCATCCAAGAAAGAGGAGTGAAACTTGTAAGAATTGTCTCCTAAGCCCGGCAAAAGGAGAAAAGCTGTAAAAGGTGGTTGGCCTTCGCCTATTGAAGGAAGGCCTCTAGTGGACGCCGGTGACCTCATCGGAGGAGGAAGCCGAAAGTGGATGTAGGTCATATTGACCGAACCACTCTAAAACTTGATTTGTATTTACTTTGAGCGACTTTCTTTTATAGCAAACTGCCTCTCCTCCTTATTGTGCTTTAACTACGTCTACATACGCTTTCACGTAAACATCTTTTGAGATCAGCTTTAATCATACGAAGACTTTACAAAACCGATGATTTTTATTTATGCAATTTACATTGCTGCAAACCACCTTAGTTTTCCCTTGCACTTTCATGAAAGGTTTCAAGTTCAAATTACTTCTGAAATGGATTGAATTGAAACCATTCTCGTTGGAATTCGCTTTAATCGAAATAAGTTTTTGAAATAGCGAAAGTTTTCCATTGCACTAATTCACCCCCCTCTTAGTGCCACTCTTGATCCTAACAATTGGTATAAGAGCAAGGTTCACTCTCATTTAGTTTAAAACCCAAGAGAGATGACATTTGCCGGCAACCAAGAGGGTCATTCAATTACACGTCCGCCCATGTTCAGTAGGACGGATTACATATATTGGAAGACTAGAATGAGGATCTTCCTAATTTCAATAAATTTTGAGCTTTGGAATGTTGTCGAAAATGGTTTTCAAAAGTCTTCACTTCCAATAAACGATTAGAATGAGTTGGAGAAGAAGACTTTCACTTTAAATGCCAAGGCTATGAATGCCTTATTTTGTGCACTAGATAAAATCGAGTTTAATCTAGTGTCGATTTGTGAAACGGCTTTTGATATTTGGCATATACTCGAAGTGACTCGTGAAGGCACTAGTAGAGTGAAGGAGTCAAAAATTTTAGTTCATTCTTATGAGTTATTTTGAATGAAACTGAGTGAGACCATTGGAGACATGTACACTAGATTTACGGATGTCATCAATGGTCTAAAAGGACTTGGTAAAGGTTTCTCGGATTTTGAGCTTGTTAATAAAGTTTTAAGATCTCTTCCAAAGAGTTGGGACCCTAAAGTCACAGCCATTCAAGAGGCCAAAGATTTAAATAACTTTCCTCTTGAAGAATTAATTGGGTCACTAATGACCTATGAAATGACATGTAAAACTCATGAAGAGCTTGAGGATACCCTTCCAAAGAACAGGAAGGATATGATACTGAGAACACAAGAAGATCACTTGAGAGAAAACTCAAGTGATAAGGACTTTGATGATGACTTGGCACTTTTAACAAGGAAATTAAAAAAATTCATTAAAAGGAACAAATTTAAAAATGACACTAAAAATAAATTTGAACCTAAGAAAGATCAAGTAATATGCTACGAATGCAAGAAGCTGGGACACTACAAGAGTGAATGTCCCCAAGCCAATAAAAGGACACCAAAGAAGAAGGTATCCATGACTGTTGGTGGTATTATTCTTCTTGTTTCCTGAATATAGGAAATATTTTCCTTCCCTATTTTTCAATCGGTATTCATAATAAAAATTTATAGATTTTTTTTCTTTGTTATCTCGAGAAGAACTTATCTTACTTTGGTGTCGATCAGGTAAAGTGGATAAAAAAAAAAAAAATCTCCTTTGCGTGAAAGAAGCTAGAAAGTCAGTTTTTCAGTAGCTTATGGTTATTTCAAGAATCCAGTGTGTTTGGAAATAAAGCAAATGTTTTGGGTATTAAAATGATGACGATTCACCTAGTGAATTATGTTTAATCACAAACTCTAAGTTCCACATGACTTCCAACCTTAGTACAAAGCATAGCTTCTGTAGTTTTTAGTTGCTACTCTACTTGTTGAAGTTGCTTAGCAGGACTTTTGTCATATAGAACTCTACATCTAAGTGGTTTATATGTGACGTATCATTACCTTGTTTTAATGGATATTCAGTATTCAAAATATTTGATATATTATATTGTTTCAACTTTGAAACATCTGGATTTATCATTAGCCTACAGAGCAATCCATGTTCAAGCATTGGGCTACTTGTGTTGTTAAATGCATCAAAGGAACTCAGGTTAACAGTTCATCCATTGAGCTTCTTTTTGCTTACATATAAACCTGCTCTCAAAGCTGTTGAATCTCGTATTTTGATGATGAAACCACTTGATATGTGTTTATGTTTTAATCTGCGTTTTGAGTGACGCAGGATGCTTCGATCAGGATGAGACAATTAAAGCAGGAAGAATCATGTTGGGCCGGAGGAACATGTCAGAAGATTGGACGGCGGGCCGGTGGATCGGTCGACGTATCGACAGAAGGCTTCGGGCCGTGGATTCGGGCATCGGGCCAAGAAGAGCAGATATTATGCCAAGGACATCGGAGTTGCGGAGTCAACTGGACGATTGGGCAATAGGCCGCAAGAGAGGACGATGCGCCGAAGAATCGGACGAAGCGTCGAAGGACCAATGACATGCCGGACAACTTGGTTAATTGCTTAGGATTAATTGTCTCGATCCAAGTTTTGTTTTAAGTGTGCAGGATTAACTACGATGAAAGTAAGACATGCAGCAGGAGTTAAGCCGGAGTCAAGACTATGATCACGTTGGGAGTTCGAGAGTTCGACGGAAGTCCGGACGGTCATCGGAGGTTCTGCGGGAACAAATCCGAGAAGTCCAGGAGCTTGCCAAAGAAGCTCGTCGGAACTCGCCAAGTGGATCGTCGCAAGTCCAAGAGTTTGCCGGAAGTCCGCAGGAGCATCGTCGAAGGTTCGTCGGATGTTCGCCGGAAGATCGCCAGAAGCTCGCCGGAAGAAGCGATTGACGCATCGGAGCAAGCTGCAGTATATGCCTTAAGAAAAGTCGTAGTTAGCACAATGATTAAGTTAGAAATGGGAGGTGATCCCATTAACTTAATCTTGGGGAAATTGGGCCCCTGAAAGACACAAATTAGGCCGAATGGATCAGCCCATTCGGACCCAGAACTTTGGCCAGCGGTGGCACCGCCTGGGTGGGCGGTGGCACCGCCCGAGCTCAGTTTCCGAGCTCTGGCTGGGCGGTGCAACCGCCCCTGACAAGAGGTTGAACCGCCTGAGCTCGGTCTCCGAGCTCTGGCTGGGCGGTGCAACCGCCCATGTCAGGAGGTTGAACCACCCAGGGCTCAGTCTTCGAGCTCTGCCAAGCGGTGCAACCGCCGCAGTCAGGCGATGCAACCGCCTGATCCCGGAATTCCGGGATTTGATCGTTTTGAGCTCCAAATTTGAACTGGGTTGGGGCCTATAAATACCCCACCCATTCAGCACTGAAAAGAAACAGACCTACACCGAATTCTAGATCTTTTCTGTGATTCTAAGAGCTCAAATTTGTGTTAAGACCAAAAGTTCTCCTCTTTCTGTTCTTCAAGTCTTGAGTTGTAAAGAGAGGAGAAAAAGGTTCTGTAAGGGTTGTCTCCTGAGCCCGTCAAAAGGAGTGAAACCGTAAAAGGGCAGTTGGCCTTCGCCTATTGAAGGAAGGCCTCTAGTTGACGTCGGCAACCTCGTCGGTGGAGGAAGCCAAAAGTGGAGTAGGTCAAGACTGACCGAACCACTATAAATCTCTGGTTTGCTTTTATTTTGAGCACTTTATCATTACTGCAAACCTCCCACATAGCTACTGCTCTCTGCGCTTTTACGAACAAGCCTCTAAGCTCTGATCTTTCCGAATCTGCATTCAAACATAAACCGGTGTTTTCGTATGATCTTTACATTGCAGTTTACGTTTACGTTTTGATTCGATTTATAACTGCAAACTGTCTCCTGCGCTTTTACGAACGAGTTTCTAAGTTCAGATCCTTTCAAAACTGAGTTTAGACGCAAACTGCGTTTAGACGTAAAACTGCGTTTTAAACATAAACTGAGTTTAGACGTAAAACTGTGTTTAGACGCAAACTACGCTTAGACGCAAACCGCGCTTAGACGCAAACTGCGCTTAGACACAAACTGAGCTTAGACGCAAACTACGCTTAGATGCAAACTGCGCTTAGAAGCAATCTGCATTTAGACGCTAACTGCATTTAGACGCAAACTGCGTAAACTGCGCTTTAATGCAAACTGTGTTTGGACGCAAACTGCACTTAATCATAAGTGATCTTAGAATCGGCTTTTGCATCAAAATAGTCTTTATCGAACGAACGCAGCTTTCGTTTTTAATCGCTGAAAGATTTCCGCTGCACTAATTCACCCCCCCCCTCTTAGTGCTCTCGATCCTAACAAAAAGAACGGAACTACTTGCTTTGAACGCAAGAAAAAGAACAAAAAGTGGGATGAATCGAGCTCCTCCAAAGACGAGGAGAAAATCAAGAAAGGCGAGGTGACACACTATGCCTTAAC
>LVTN01001854.1:31942-44911 GCA_001649415.1 Musa itinerans | reverse complement strand
AATCAATTTGAGAGAAATGAGGTGTGGAAGCTTGTTCCTAGACCAAATGACCATTTAGTTATTGGTACTAAATGGGTCTTTAGAAACAAGCAAGATGAATTTGGTATCATAGTTAAAAACAAAGTTAGATTAGTGGCCAAAGGTTTCAACCAAGAAGAAAATATCGATTATGAAGAAACATTCGCTCTTGTGGCTCGATTAGAAGCCATAAGGATGCTCCTTGCCTATGCTAGTAGTCATAATTTTAAGTTGTTTCAAATGGATGTTAAAAGTACTTTTCTTAATGGCTTTATTTCCAAAGAAGTTTATGTTGAACAACCTCCCGGATTTGAGAATGATAAGTTCCCCAATCATGTGTGTAAATTGACTAAAGCTCTCTATGGTTTAAAACAAGCCCCAAGGGCTTGGTATGAGAGACTTAGCTCTTTTCTTATTCTAAATGAGTTCTCTAAAGGCAAGGTCGATACTATATTGTTTATCAAAAATTTTGAAATTGACTTTCTCATTGTTCAAATTTATGTTGATGACATTATTTTTGGCTCTATAAATGAATCCTTATGTTAATTATTTGCCAAAAGCATGAGTCTAGAGTTTGAAATGAGCCTAATGGGGGAACTAACCTTCTTTTTAGGCTTACAAATCAAACAACTTAAGGATGATATTTTTCTTAATCAAACAAAATATACTTTAGACTTGCTAAAATGATTTAATATAGATAGTTCAAAAGCTATCAACACTCCTATGAGTACCTCCACTAAGTTAGACATTGATGAAAGTAGAGAAAGCTTTGATCAAAGAGCTTATAGGGGTATGACAGGTAGTTTACTATACCTCACCGCAACTAGACCGGACATCATGTTTAGCGTAGGACTTTGTGCTAGATTTCAATCTAATCCTTAACTATCTCATCTTAAAACAATCAAAAGAATACTTAGATATCTTAAAGGAACCACAAATCTAGGATTATGGTATCCAAAATCCAAAAACTTTGAGCTAATTTCTTATGCTGATGCGGATTTTGCTGGATGTAGAATAGATAGGAAAAGCACATCCGAAACGTGTCAATTTATAGGACACGCACTTATCTCTTGGTCCTCCAAGAAACAAAACTCGGTTGCACTATCCACAACCGAAGCCAAATACATAGCGGCTAGTGCATGTTGTGCACAAGTTGTATGAATGAAAAATACATCAGAAGATTATAAAATTTACCTTAAAAATATTTCTATAAAATGTGATAATACAAGTGCAATATGTTTAACAAAAAACCCTATTCAACACTCTAGAACTAAACACATTGACATTAGGCATCACTTTATACATGATCTTGTTAACAATCATGAAGTAATCTTAGAGTTTATTGATACGAAACATCAATTAGCCGATATCTTTACAAAACCTTTAAGTGAAAAATAATATAATTTTATTAGAAGAGAGTTAGGAATGTTAATTTGTCCAAATACATGAATTTGATGTATATATCTTCCGGATTATCTTTCTGTATTTCATAAATGAAGCTTTCATGACTCTATTTCATTTTTTTATCTTCCTTGGTATCTATTTCATAAATCACTTAATGATTTTTGATACATTTAATCACTTCATGAATTTCATTGACAAATATATCTCTCACGAATTTATCTCTTATGAATTTTTTAATGAGAAATGGATTTGACTTATGAATTTCTCTTTCATCTAATGCTCCTCTCATTATAAAAGTTTATCCGTAGAATTTCTTTTATCCTTCATATGATGATTCTTTCACATGAATTCTTTCTTATTGAAGGAAGAATTTTTTTTTTTGTATAAAATGAACACTTGCAAGAGTGAGGATTTGATTTCACATGAATATCTTGATCATTTTTATGAATACCTTCTCTTTACCAAAATGAAAGCATGTTTTAACGAAAACTTATTTATCGTTTTGACTTGAATAAAATCATTTCACAAATTTAGTTCTTAATGGATTCCCTCCTTACCTTCCTTCCTCTTCTTCATGTAAAGTTGTGCTGAAAAAGGGGGAGAAGTTGATGGAATCTATCACTTTAATGTTGATAACATTTAATGATAAGAACTTTTAAGTGTGAAACTTGCTTGAATTTTTTTACCACACTTGCATTGTTGAATTATCCTCCTTTTTGTTGATGACAAAGGGAGAGAAATGATTCCAAAATGTAGTAAATTGATGATAATGTATGTAATGTATCTTATCGTAAATGCTTATGTGCTTATCATTTGAAACATATTGAAATATGGCATGGTTACTTACAAATGTTTTAATTTTTAGTATCATGCTTGATTTCATATCAAATTGATAAATGACATTCATTATGATAAAGATATCATAAGCTCAACTTGCTATTTACAATTGATATCTTGCTAAGGAATGATGAATTGTTATCTCTTATCAAGAATAATCATCTTGTTAAAATTCATATTCAAAATTTGTAAATATTGATTGATTATCATTTGACTTGAAAATGGATATCATACATTGACATCATTTTCACAAATACGAAGCATCGTAGTTTGAATTGGTAAATCATGATAAGTATCAAGATATGTATGTTGATAAGTTTAAATGAACTTAACATTTCTATTTGATACTTGAATTCAAAGGCCTTGAATTCAAGAATATATTTTCTCAAGTATGGCATATAGATAGGGGAAGTTAATGTTAACTCCGTCATCAATTGATTATCATCATAAAAAAGGGAGAGATTGTTGAATCTCAGATTTTGATGATGAAATCAATTATAAATTGTTTAATCTAATCTATATGTTGAGAAAAGTGTGCAGGATTAACTATGATAGCAGTAAGACATAAAGCAGGTATTGCGCTAGAGTTAAGATCGAGATCTCGTTGGAAGTTCAAGAGTTTGTCGGAAGTCCGGATGTTCATCGAAAGTTCTGCCGGAACCAATCGAGAAGTCCAGGAGCTTACCAAAGAAGCTCTTCGGAACTCGCTAAGAAGATCATCGTAAAATCCAGGAGCTTGCTGGGAGTCCGCTAGAACATTGCCGCGAGTTCGTCGGAAGATCGCTGGAAGCTCGCCGGAGGAGCAATTGACGTACCAGAATAAGAGTGCTTCGATTACGTCTTAGTTATTGTAGTTAGATAGTAGATTGAGTTAGAATTGGGAGGTAATCCCACTAACTTAATTAGGGGCCAATTGAGCCCTTAATAGGCATTCAGCCCCTGAAAACATGGCCGGCGGTGGCATCGCCAAGGCCGACGGTGGCACTATCTGGGAGACTCGATCTCCCAAGAATTCTGGGCAGTGGTACCGCCCTTGTCAAGCGGTGGTACCACCGACAGTTAATGCTGCCAACGGTGGTACTGTCAAAGCTTGGTCTCCGAGCTCTGTCAAGCGGTCGTACTGCTCAGATTGGGTGGTGGTACCGCCTAGTGTCAAGTGTCAAGCAGTGGTACCACCCAGTAATGGCGGTGGTACCACCAATACCTCGGAAATCCGAGATGAGACACTTTTTGGCTCCATTTTTTAAGCCATTTGGGCCTATAAATACCCGACCATTTTCTGCATAAAAGGATACCTAAGTGTGATCATAATCTTGAACCATTGGGGTGTAAAATTGCTAGAGTTTTCCTCCCTCTCTTAGCCTTGTAACCATCCAAGAAAGAGGAGAGAAAGTTGTAAGGTTATCTCCTAAACCTAGCAAAAGGAGAAAAGAGCTATAAAAAAGGTGGTTGGCCTTCGCCTATTGAAGAAAGGCCTTTAGAAAACGTCAGTGACCTCGACGGAGGAAGAATCTGTAGTGGATGTAGGTCACATTGACCGAACCACTCTAAATTCTGGTTTGCATTTCATTTTGAGTAATTTACTTTAACTGCAAATCATTTCATAGCAAACTGCTTCTCCTCCTCATCTTGCTCTCACTACGCTTACGCTCTCACACGTTTCAAATTGTTATCTTTCTGAATCGATTTTCATCGAACGTACGAAATATTTTGTACGAAAAGTTAAGAATTTTCTACTACACTAATTCACCCCTCCCTCTTAGTGTCGTTCTTGATCCTAACAGTATTTACCCAATCGCTACCGTATAACTCAATCCTAGCTTCCACTTGAATAAATTTTCCTATATCTTGACTTGCTTATTCTGTTTCAAGTTTCAGCTCCATGGTCATCCTATTATCGTATGGATTCAGGGGTTTTAAGACAGTGAATATTCCATTTTTATCAATGAAGAAACCCTTAAATGTTGTGTCCGAGAAAATCCAAGCAGATATTAATGATAAATCAAAACATGTTAGACAAGCAATATTGAGCATCACACAAGGGCAAGTCTTTCAGCGGCATAAAACATATTTCTCAGGTGATTTCAGTGATTCCATTGAATGAAAATGTCGACAGATAATTGTAAACGAAGTTAATGCATTTAAGAGTTTCACTTTTCGGTCAAGTTGACCATAAATAGCATCATCCTAGAGAAGCTTCCACAGGGTGAAGATGCCACCATCAATTTCCACAAATAACAAATTAGAAACTATTATCCTTGACGACTTTTTACAAGGAACATGGCGGTGGTTAGTGGATATTGACTCACGACTTCGAGAATGATGGATCTTTTTTTTAAAAGGATGTTGATTGATTAGTGACTCAATAATTACTAGCTCGTTGTCATTATATTATCTATAATGATTCTGGGAATATACTAGAGCACGAAGGAAGAAACATATTGGTATAACATGGCCATGAGGCAAACATAGGAAAAAAGAAAGGCTTGTCAGTACCTGAGGAGTTTTGTGAGTTGGCCTTCAGTTGATTCTTTCTAGATAATATATTGACAAAAGTCACCTGCACTTTCAGTTTCTTGATAATTCAGCATGTATTGGTAACCAATGTTGGAAATTTTCAAGCTGTAAATTTCCTAATACCAATGTATATAAATTGTTGGTATATAATACATATAAAACTACAAGAAAATTTCACCTAAAACACTCATATTAAAAGTCAGTACTGAATAAGTTGGAAGACGTAGTTCTCTTAGACTAATATCCACCAAAAAGCATTAATATGGATGTGAATATGATTATTCCTCTTATGGAATAATCACCAGAAATGACCACTACTAACTCTATTAATGCTTTTTGGTGGATCTTATTAATGCATGCAACTACTAACTCTAGTAATGACCACAACAAACCCTTCATATCCTTCCATTTCATTGTTGCCAAATTACTAGAAAATTGCTCCTAAACCTCTGTTTTGAGAATTTCGACAAATGGAATTCTTCCATTTTCTATTATTGTTTTTCACTCCAATGACATGTAGTCTTTACAAAATTCCGCAAATTTTATAGCCTAACGTTGAACGATTCTTACAATCTTGGAGACTGAAGCATCGATTTGTTCCACGGAAACTGGAAATTGGGCGTGATCGGATTCTTATAGTTCTCACCCTAGCAGCGCAGGGAAGCCGCTCCGGGTCCGGGTCACCGCGGTTCGGGGGCTGCTTGGGGTCGACCGAGCCGCCCGCGGCGAGTCGAGGGTCCGACGGAGGAGCTGCCTGACGGCGGCAATCAGCTGCTCCGCTGGATCCACCGCCGCGGCCTCGGCCGAGCGGAAGCTCCGGCAGAAGCTGGCATGGCGGACCATGGCCTCCTCCGGCGAGATCAGCAGCTCGGAGCGGCGGATCTCGTCCTGGACGGCCTCGGCGCAGAGGCCGCAGATCCACCGCCCCCCGTACTGCTCCCGGACACCCGCGATGTACGCCGGCGTGCACTCCTCCGTGAGCCCGCAGCAATCGCATGCCGCGAACTCTACCTCCACCGCCGCCGCCGCGGCTACAGCTTCTCCCCCGCTAATCACCGTCGCCGACATGACGAACAACGAATCTAGTAGCAGGCTTCGCCTAGATCTAAAATCAAGAGGGAAATTCCAGGTTCAAACAGAGAAGCGAGGTATCGACTGCTCGATCTAGATCTGTTAGAAGAGTAAACCAACTAGTACCGATTGGAGGGGGAGGTGGGGCGATGGAAAAGAGATGGAGGTGGGTGGCTACCGCTCCGTCTCAACAGAAGCAACATCGATGCGCAAGTCCTTCTCCCCTCCGTCTCCTCCCGCAGCGGCCGCCTGTGGTACCTTCTTCTCCTCCTCGCGGGGTAGGGAGACCTCCATCTCTCAATCAAAGACCCAAATCAAGGCGTCGCTCTCTCTCTCTGTCCTCCCTTGCTGTTCTTCTTCTTCTTCTTTGGTTCTCCGACGATTGCTTCCGTGCGATGGTGGGGGTTGGGTGCTGCTGGGTGGTGTCGGGACGGGGTTTTTATTTGGTAGCGAGGAGTGTAGACGTAGGTCCCGCGCCAATGATTGGGGAAGTGGGGTGGGTGACGGAGCCGCGTCAGCTAGGATGGGTTGGCATTAGATTCCCCGCCTTGCCATTCTCCGAGCTGCGCTTTCTCTCACCAGCCCACCCACCTAGCCTTCAATTAATGGAGACAATGGGACCAACTAGTCTATGTCCAGTCATAGCACAGGTAGAAGTCGGGGCACACGAGAATGTGCGTATTGTTTTGGGCCAGCAGGCATCATGTTTCTGGAGCGACGATGCCAGCTGTCTGCCAATTCATCATCGTGTCTTTTAACAAAGTCCGCTTCCGTTGGTGGGAAGTCGTCGCCCTCGCCCCGGGTTGCGGAGCAAGGCCGTCTGATCAACAAACAGGAGCCCACATCACACTGATATTACTTGGGCGGACCCGATCATCCCAACCACTCCTGCGTCAATGTGATCTCTCTCGCAACCTAAATACCATGCAATTGACGCAAAGGACCAACCAACCTTATCAAGACTCAAACCAATCCAACCTTATCAAGAATGACCACATCGGATTGATTCGGAAGAATCTCACGAAATCATGATGAGACGCTCTCTCATCTAACATCTTATGCTTACCAACTTGTGACTGTAAGCATGGCCACTGTTTGAATCAAGTCACAAGAATCTCACAGAATCATGATACTTTTGTCTCATTTAATATTTTTTCTTCTTATTTTACAAATCGACCCCCCACTCCATCATGGCATTTCGCATCCCAATAGGTATTCTTTTTTGGATTTTCCTGTGAAACCAATTGCTATTACGAATAAAACTGCTGATATTTCAGTTTCCCTAAAAGACCAAAGACGATAGTTAGATCACCCTTTACAGAAGACAGAATCAATCCAGATGCTAAAATCACTATTCTTGTTAATTCCACGTCATAATTATCCACCTTATCATATCCGGATGCTTTAGATATCGGTAGTGTTAGATCAAAAGAATATATCAAAGATCTGATGTGGAGGTAGCTAAACATACACTTGATGGCCAACAAAATACTAGCTAGGTACGATATCCTCCAGCAGTTGATGCAAAAAGGACTTTTAATTGGAAATAATATTTTCTGCATTGTAATTCACAGGATATTTCAGTTGTGAGTGCTTACTTAGGCAATTTAGTGGATTAAGAAACCATAAATAGTAAATTGCTCCGAATTATTTTTTCTACACATCAAAAATTAAAAACAGGTAGTAGAGAAAAAGGGCAAAGTCATGACCCTAAAATATTCACTGTACAAATGCTCACAAAACTCTATTCTCATATTTAAAGTGCATCTGGCAATTGGCATGTCTTTTAGGTTAAAAAACAATATCAATCATTGTTATAATTTCATCACATATTTTCTAACGTACCTTATTATCTGCATCTTTTCTTCATGAACCTTAACCGATATTCACCAAAGAATACTTATTTGGCCTCATGACAATGGCAAATTTAGTGTCACATCCGCATGGAATCAAATTAGGCAAAGAAATAACAAGTGGATCCCAAGCAGTTGGACATGGGATCGACCGGGATCACAGAGACATTCCTTATGTACATGGCAGGCCCTTCTCAATAAACTACCTACAATAGACAATATGAAGAGAAGAGGTATCTATCATGTTAACCGATGCTCCCTTTGTATGCAACAAGAAGAAACTGTTGATCACCTCTATTTTGCTTGTGATTATACAAAATGGATATGGAAGGAGATTCTCCAGCGATTTGAACTCAATAGACTGCCGCAACCAAACTTGCATCAAGAACTAAGCGACCTCATGCAATGTTTCTCAAGAAAAGGGCCTCTCACACAACTGGCAAAGGTTACTTTCAGATGCACTATTTGGTGGATGTGGAAGGAGAGATGTAGCAGAATTTTTGAGTGTCACCACACAAACAACGCTCAGCTCTTGAAAGAGATTATTATAGACTCAAGATCCTGTATGGAGCATGATCTGAACACGGAGCACTTTACCCGAAGAGAAAATGATATTTTTATCAAATTTAATTTTGCTATTAGCTAAAGTTCTTGGGAATGATGTCAAATAATGTACCCACAGGTAGTTTTGATATATCTGGATAAACATTTTCTATGTTGGCTATAATTGGGAGTTATAGTCTACAGCATGTGTAGTCATAACTATCGCATTCGCACTCTATGAGTTACTTGGCTTTGTCTATGACTTGTATAGACAAAGCTATTTGTAGAAACTTACACATAATCAATTTATTTTTACTTACCAAAAAAAAGATATTCACCAAAGATACTTCAAATAATTTTATATACAATCAAATAAAGAACATTACAGGTTATTCTCCTTTCACGTATGGTTTTAAGCTTTAAAGATGGAATTCCATTGACTACTGAAGTAGACGATCATGTGTGTCACAGGCTTTTCCTTTCGAACAATTTACATGGGCCCATGTTTTACATTGTGATGATTGACGTTTTTGCATAGAATTCTTTCGCTATATATGACCTGCATAAATGATTGTGCAACAACAATTTGACAATTATTTGACTTTAATCTAACTGTACACAAGAGTAGCATATTTCTTATCCAGTGTAAGTCAATAGCACGAGTCTACTACCAAACGGAGGCCCATATTTGAAAAATAAGATATAGAATATAACTCACTTGCTTTTGGTTCTGTGTTTAAAAGTAAATGCCGTTGAAAAATTGACAACTAATCTGACATTTCTAATGTTGAACAAGTGGGCCTTACTCACTAGATAAAGAGCATTCCAAAGTAACTTGGGAAGATAGAGAGCTGAAAACCCTAAAATTAAGAGAGCTAAAATATAATGTTCTTAATTCCTAAAATTAAGAAGAAAATGTATTTAGAATAATGCTACAGAACACGTCATTTCTTTATTTCCGCATTTCTGTTTCTTAAAAAGCACAGAAATATACAAACAATTTCAAGGCAGGCTATATAACCTAATACTTCATTTGGCTCCAAACTTTATTACTCCCTGAAACCTCTTCAGATTCATATCAACTTCAATCCTATGATTAAGCAAACATGTGGATAACAATTTCCCAGTAGTTGTTCCTTTAAAAAAATTGTTCATCAATTCATCATTGGATGAGCCACCGAATCAATGGGCTCAATTTTCTCCAAAATCAAAACCACAAATTATCAATGCATCCTTTTCATCTTAAAAATTATCTTTCCATTCTGTTTCTTAAACATGGTCGAGGTTACAGTGCCCTGTACACTAAAAAGTACTTACAGTCTTTATGTCCTAACACCAAAAGATGATGCCTCATATATGTACTCAGTGAAATGCTATGCATTGGATTGTTAGTACTGCACACTTTTCAAGGGCTGGACTAAGAAGCCTGTCGACCTAATTTGCATTTATGTGTTAGATCCCAAGAAAAAGATGACCAGGAAAAATCTTATTCTGATCTATTTCGATCAGAAAATTTTTAGTCATTCCTTGAACTAAAAATTTGTGCTCCTGTTCGTTAACAATCACAAATTATAATCTATTATGGGAAATACATGCATGATATAGATTTTATAATTTTAATTAATTGATTAAGATAGAGATGTTAACTGGATTATGATAGGGACGATTTTGTCTCATGCCAGCTCATCTGCCACCGAGATCGACACCTAAGTAGGGCTCCAAGTCACTAGCCCCAAAATGACACCGCAGAATATCTCGATGTAAACCACATCACCAATTGGCGACAACCATCCTACCTGATCAAGATAAGAGAATAATTAGATGGTTTACCTGATCTCATCCTGGATCGATGAGAGAAAACCTAGGGATCAAGTATAAAGAGGAAATCATTAACTCATGCTTGGGGGGGTGGCTGCTGGCGCCGGGCAACCCCTAGTGCTGGCCTATCATGCAGGATCGTCAGTGGCCAAGAGGCGACCCCGTTATTAGGACACGACCATGCAATCGCGAGATAGACCATCTTTTGAAGATGCCCGGATGACCCGCCCCCTGAGAGGGAACCTTGAAACCAAGAAAATGATCATAGGATCGAAATCAACAGTAAGAAGGGAGGGGGTGAGTTAGTGCTTTTGTAAAAATAACGATTTAAAAAAATCTCGTTCGATAAATCCTATATCGGAAAGATGCTTAACTTGAAATCATTTGTAGAATGTAATGAGCACTAAAATTAGTAAGCAATAAAGGTAAATAGCAAAAGAAAAGAGTGCATCAGATTGATAGTGGGGGGGTGGCCGCTACGCCGAACAACTCCTAGTGCCGACCTATCATGTAGGATCGTCGGTGGTTAGTAGGCGACCCCGTTATCAGGACACGACAATGCAACCACGAGATAGAGTACCTTTTGGAGATGCTTGGATGACCTGCCTCCCGAGAGGGAACCTTGAAGCCAAGAAGATGATCTTAGGATCGAAATTGGCACTAAGAGGGGAGGGGGTGAATTAGTACTTTTATAAAAATAATGATTTAGAAAAATCTCATTCGATAAATCCCATGTTAAAAAGATGTTTAACTTGAAAACATTCATTAAATATAAGCAATAAAATTAGTAAGAAATAAAGGTAAATAGCAAATGAAAAGAGTATATTAGATTTATAGTTGTTCCATCGTCGTGACCTACATCCACTCCCAATTCCTTCTCCGTTAGGCCCTACTAACGATCTTCATTTAATGGGTGAGAATTAACTACCCTCTTACAACTCTTTCTCCCTTTGACAAGATCAGGAGAGAACCTTTACACCCCTATTTTACAAGTGTTCCCTCACACACCTCCCTTAGGACTATCACTAAGCTTTAAGATGAGAGACTCTACACTTTAAAAGATTACAACCTTAGAATCATAGAGTTTTTATTCTACTTTTTGTGTTTGTTAGGATTAAGAGTTGCACTAAGAGGGGTGAATTAGTGTAACTGAAAATTTTCAATTTTCAAAAGTCTTTTTTTTTTCGAAGTAAAAGTAAATTGATTAAGTGTAAAGTTTCTACAAATAGCTTTATCTATACAAGTTATAGACAAAGCCAAGTAACTCATAGAGTGCAAATGCGGTAGTTATGACTACATATACTGTAGACTATAACTCCTAACTGTAGCCAACAAATAAAATATATATCCAGATATATCAAGATTACTTGTGGGTACAGTATTTAACATCATTCCCAAGATCTTTAGCTAATAGCAAAATTAAATTTGATAAAAATATCTTTTTCTCTTCGGGTAAAGTGCTCCATTTTGAGATCGTGCTCCATACATGATCTTGAGTCTCTAATAATCTCTTTCAAGAGCTGAGCATTATTTGTGTGTTGACATTCAAAGATTCTATTATATCTCTCTTTCCACATCCACCAAATAGCGCATCTGAAAGTAACCTTTGCTAGTTGTGTGAGAGGCCCTTTTCTTGAATTTTTCAAAAGTCTTCATTTTGATTAAAATCGATTCTAACGAAAATTGTTTTGTAAGGAGTTTAACTTGAAAGCATATGGGAGTGTAGAGAAGGCAGTAAGAAGGTAATGTAGCTTGTAGTAATGTAACTTGCATAAATTAAAAAATCTTCATTTCGATTAAAACCGATTCCAACGAAAATCGTTTCATAAGGAGTTTAACTTGAAAGCGTATGTAAGTGTAGAGAAGGTAGTAAGAAGGTAATGTAGCTTGCAGTAATGTAACTTGCACAAATTAAAAAGCAAATCAGAATTTAGAGTGGTTCGATATTTGTGACCTACATCCACTAAAGGCCTTCCTTCAATAGGTGAAGACTAAACACCTCTTTACATTGCTTTCTCTATTTCCCAGGTTTAGGAGATAACCCTTACAAGCCTCATTCCTCTTTCTTGGATGTTTATAAAGCTAAGAGAGGGAGGGGAGGACTCTTTCTCACTTTTACAACACTTAAACACCCCAACAATTCAAGAATGATTTAACACTTTCGTACCCTTTTTTGCGGAAAAGGGTGAGATTTTTATGGGCCCCAATGGCTTCAAAATTGGAGCCAAAAAGTGTCACATCCTAGGATTTTGGGGTACTAGCAGTACCACCGTCGTTATTGGGCAGTACCACCACCGTTGGTTTGACACTGGGTAGTACAACCGCTTGATAGGGGTGATACCATCATTGGCAGCATTCACTGCTAGTGATACCACCACCCAGTCTGGGCGGTACCACCGCTGGCAGCATTCACTACTGATGGTACCACCACCTAGTTTGGGTGGTACCACCGCTGGCACCATTCACTACTGGAGGTACCACCACCCAGTTTGGGTGGTACCACCGCCCAAACAACTGGGGACAGTGTCTTCCAAGCGGTGCCACCGTCGGCCAAGATTTCAAGTGCTGAATGGGCTGCTCAATTCGACCCAATTCAGTGCTGTTAAGGGCCCAGTTGGCCCCTAATTAAGTTAGTTGGATTACCTCCCAATCCTCACTTAATTTATTGTCTAACTACAATAACCAAGACATAATCATAGTACTTCTTGTTCTGGTGCGTCAATTGCTCTTCCGGCTGTTGAATCTCGGATTTTGATGATAAAATCAATTGATGGGTTAATTGATCTAATCCATATTATTGAGTTAAGTGTGCAGGATTAACTACGATTAACAGAAAACACAAAGCAAGAATACCGGAGTCAAGTTCGATGGACGTTTGAAAGTCCGAAGAATCATCGGAGATGCTACC
>LVTN01001853.1:41557-52697 GCA_001649415.1 Musa itinerans | reverse complement strand
TGGCGGTGCCACCGCCTGTTAGTGGCGGTGCCACCGCCTGTCAATGTCTGATACTGACAGTGTACTGGCGGTGTCACCGCCCGAGGCAGCGATGCCACCGCCTGCCTTCTCGGGACCTGGACGGTGCCACCGCTTGGGTCTGGTAGTGCCATCGCTTGACCTCTCGGGTGTTGGGCGGTGCCACTGCCTAGTCCAATGGTTCCACTGCCCGAATTCTCGGGTTCTGGGCAGTGCCACCACTTGACTTTCTGGTTCACTGGTTGGGCTTAAAATCTGATCCAAACTAGGTCATATTCGGACCCAGTTGGCCCCTAACCAGGATATAGGATTATTTTTTAATCCTAACCCTAATTATATGTAAACTATGCAATCAAGATATAGTCCTAAGCAGATCTTTTAACCGGCAATGTCGAGTTTCCTTCCAGCCATCTTCCGACGGACTTCCGATACACCCTCGAATTTCTTCCGGCGGACTACCAACAAGCTCCCGATCTTGTGACGAGTTTAGCGAGTAGCCGAGCCTTCTCGATGATCTCCGTGAACCTCCGACGATCTCTTCGGCGGACTTCCAAAAAATTCGACAAGTCCTCGATTTCCTCTCGGTTAGTTCCGACAGCATCTCTAGCGAATCTTTGGACTCTCGAACACACATCAAACTTGACTTTGGTAGACTTGCTTTATGTCCTCAAGCTATCGTAGTTAATCCTGCACACTTAACTCAATAATATGGATTAGATCAATTAACCCATCAATTGATTTCATCCTCAAAATCCAAGATTCAACACTCATAGCCTTTACGTTTAAAGCGAAAGTCTTCTTCTCTAACTCATTCCAATCGTTCATCGGAAGAAAAGACTTTTGAAATCCATTTTCTACAATATTCCATAATTTGAAATCCATTGAAATTAGGAAGATCCTCATTCTAGTATTCCAATATGTGTAATTCATCCCATTGAACATGGGCGGACGTGTAATTGAATGACCCTCTAGGTAGCCGGTAAATGTCATCTCTCTTGGGTTTAAAACCAAATCAGAGTGAACCTTGCTCTGATACCAATTATTAGGATCAAGAGCGGCACTAAGAGGGGGGGTGAATTAGTGCAGCAGAAAACTTTTGTGATTTCCGAAAATAGTTTATTTCGTTTAAAACCGATTCGGATGAAAATGGTTTCGATTCAATCTGTTTCGGAGAGAAATTGAACTCGAAAGCTTTCGTACAGTGCAAGAGAAGATTAAGGAGGTTTGCAGTAAAGTTAATTGCATGAAGTAAATGCAAATCGAGTTTTAGAGTGGTTCGGTCAATGTGACCTACATCCACTTTCGGATTCCTCCTCCGACGAGGTCTCTAGCGTCCACTAAAGACCTTCCTTCAATGGGTGAAGACCAACCATCTCTTTTATAGTGCTTTCTCCTTTTCACAGGTTTAGGAGAGAACCCTTACAAGTCTCACACCTCTCTTGAATGATCTCAACACTTAGAAAGGGAGGAGGAGAACTCTAGCACTTTTACAACTCTTTAACACTTCAAAGACTCAATATTATATTAAGCTTTTCATGCCCTTTCATGCAGAAAAGGGTGAGGTTTTTATAGGCCCCAAAGGATTTTAAAATGGAGCTAAAAAATGTCTCATCCCGGATTTTCGGGGTCTTGGTGGTACCATCGCCATTACTGGGCGGTACTACCGCCTAACAAAGCTCGGAGACTGAGCTCTGACGGTACCACCACTTGACAAGGGTGGTACCACCACCTGACAAGGGTGGTACCACCACCCAGAATTCCTAGGAGACCGAGTCTCCTAGGCGGTGCCACCACTAGATAGGGGCGGTACCACCACCCAAAATTCTTGGGAGACCGAGTCTTCTAGGAGGTGCCACCATCGGCCAGGAATTTAGGGTCCTGGTTGGGCCTTGAATCTGGCCCAAACCAACCCAATTGGCCCCTAATTATGTTAATGGGATTACCTCCCTATCCTAACTTAATTTTCGCTCTAACTACGATAATTAAGATATGATTACTATACTTCATGTTCCAGTGTGTCAATTGCTCTTCCGTCGAGCTTCCAGCGTACTTCTAGCAAACATCCAACGAACTCTCGGCAATGTTCCGACGGACTCTCGGCAAGCTTCCGGACTTTACGACGATCTTCTTGGCAAGCTCCAACGAGTTTCTTTGGCAAGCTCCTGGACTTCTCGGTTGGTTCCGGCAGAACTTCTGACGAACATCCGGACTTCAAGCGAACTCTCGAACTCCCAATGAGATCTCGATCTTAACTCCGGCAATACCTGCTTTATGTCTTACTACTATTGTAGTTAATCCTGCACACTTTTCTTAACATATAGATGAGATCAAACAATTTACAATTGACTTAATCATCAAAATTCGAAATTCAACAATACCCACTAAGAAGGATTCATTAGGGTTAGTTATGTTAGGGTCGTAATGGCACTAAGAGATGGGTGAATTAGTGCTATAGAAAATTTTATCTGATCTTAAAGTTCAATAAATAAATCCGTATGAGAAATATGATTAACAAAAAGTGCGAAAAAGGGTTGTGAGTAAAGTAAATGAGTAAGTAATAACAAATTAGAAGAAAGAGAATGTAAATCGATTTATAGTGGTTCAGTCTTCCCGACCTATATCCACTCTTGATTCCCCTTCCCTCGAGGTCCATGACTTCCACTACTGATCTTTTTTCCAACGGGCGAAAATCAACTATCCTTGTTATAACTCTTCTCCTTTTAATAGGCTTAGGAGAGAATCTTCACACTCACTCTTTTACAAGAGACTTCACTCCCTACACCTCTAAACTCAAGGAGGAGGAAGAGACAAACAATGCTCAAGGAGAGCTATAACCCTTCACAAACTTCACAACATGATTCATGCTCCAACCAAGCCTTAGTATAGTATTTATAGACCTCAAAAGGCTTTAAAATAGAGCTAAAAAGTTTAAATCATCGAAAATTTTGGGATTTGGATGATCTTGCAACCATAACATTTGATGCCACAATTTTAGACTTTCGGGTGGTACTATCATCACAAAATTTGAATTACGGGTGGTACTACTACTGCCTTAAGTGGTACCACCACCAATAGTACTAATAAGCACAAATAGTGCTTATCGATTGTCTTAAGCGGTACCACTGCTTGGGCCTGCTCAAGGCCAATGATTTGGCCTTCTAATAGGTCCAATTTGACCCTAGTCCAAGCTAATTGGCTTTCTCGACAAGTTAGCATAGTTTCAGCCTAATACCAATACAATTTAACTTAGAAAGACCTCGATCAAGATATTAATAATCCAACCACATATCCAATACAATTACGAAGCTTTCAACACATTGTATGCTATTCTGGCATGTCGTCCGATCTTTTGGCACTTCATTTGAACCTTCAGCACATTATCTTTTCCTTCGGCATATCGCTCAATCCATTGGCATGTCGAATTTCCCATGACATCTGATCTTTTGGTGTAATATCTGATCCTTCCGGCAAAATGCCTAAACTTATAATACGAAGTCCAATCATCGGCACATCGACCAATCCTCCAACTCGACATCCTATTTTCAACATGATACCTTTCCCGGCATAATGTTTGATTCTCCTACTTCGACAATTAACCCTATGATAGTTTGAGTCCTTAATCGATATTTTTCCTATGTCACTTTTCTTAAAAGCATATTAGTTTATAAACTCATCAATTGATTTCATCATCAAAATCTTAGATTCAACAATCTCTCCCTTTTTGATGATGGAGTTTTAACTAGGCTCCCTCTATCTATATGCCATTTTAAAATATAATGAACTCAGATAAAAAAATAATAACCTTTGAGTTCTAGTCTTTGAATTCAAGTGAAAACAATTTTAATTATAATTCTCAATGACTTTCAATAGTAATTATTGAAAAAATTATATGCATAATTTCAGTTAAAATATAAAAATAATCATCGCACAAATCATATGCATAATTTCAATTAAATTCTCAAACATTATCATCATAAGTTAAAACATCATACATAGTTACCACGTCAACAAAAAATAAAGTCTTGTATATAGTTACTACGTCATCAAAAAGTAATGACTACTTCTCCCCCTTTGTCATCAATAAAAAGAAGAAATATATAAGTTACTCGGGTGGTAGTAATTCAAAATGTCTAAATAAAGTATGATGATGTGCTTCAAAAGTGTCAAGATGATGAATCTATTGCATCTCAGTCAAAGTATATTTTGATGAAGCTCAATAAGATCCAATTGAGCCTCTATAGAATCAGAAGACAAAGAGGGTATTGGATCCGTTGGAGGTCTTGCCTCAAAGGGATAATAGGAGGAGAAAGACTACCCCTATGTATAGGTGTTTCTGGTTTAAGCTAAGGTGGAGGACGATCAGTTCTTCTAGGTAATCTAGTCCAAATTCTATTTAATAGAATGCACCTCAATCTTCTTAATAGGTTTCCATTAATGATATTAAATATATCTAATTTTATGATTTCTTAGTAGTCTATTAATCAAGCCCCCATATGGAAGTATCATGTTAGTCTCAGATATATCAATCATGTTTGGACGTATCAAATATCTAAAGCAATTCTCACGTCCTCTCATAATCCAATACATAGTGCCTATTTTTTAGAGTATTCACTTTATCAAGATGGTATTAGTTAAGAATTAGAAAACTAATCATGATATGATGAAGTAATTTTATGTTAAATGGTAACAGATGCTCACAACTCTTTAGAATAATAGATAGAATAGGGTTTCCAAAATAGTGCCAATAGCCTCAAAATATATAACCACAACTAATTCGGTGTCCTATTATCCTCTAAAATAGCAATCTTATCTTTTTTCAATAATTCCTATAAGGTTACAAATTATTTCATCTATAATAAATAGGTATATAATGCCCTAGAATATAAGTGGATACCCTATCATATTCATCTATGTGTAAATTATTATAGAACAATTTAACTAGTCTATGGTAGATATGTTCACTAATTTGAAGAATTGGAAGGACATCAAAATTAGTAGACCATTGAATTATTTCTAAATTACCCAAATCATCTAGATCTACATTCTTTCCTTTGTGGATAATCTTAGATTCGAAGTTTAAAAATTTAAGGGCATATTCATATAAATCAAAAAGGGTAGTGTCATAGGTTTCATTTATTCTCTTCTTTCCTTTATTCCTTGAGGATCTTCTAGGTGCCATAAAGACCTTGGAGTCTAGGCTTTGCTAAGTCAATCATTTTTCTTGATCACCAAGAGGATTGTTTGAGCCCTAATCTTGATCCTTAGCCTTATGGAGGGAGGAGAGATGAGAGTTCTTGGGCTTTAGAGGAAGAGAAGAGGAAGAAGAGAGAGGGATGGTTTAGAGGGTGGTTTAGAGATTATAAGGAGGTAGAGGATGAAAGAGGGTGAAAAAGCATTGTGGGGATGGTTTAGAGGGAGTAAGAAGGGGAGGTTGGCTAGGGAGAGGAGAGGGGTTTAGAAAGGGTTTGAGGTAGTTCTAGTGATGGAACCGCCAACCGCAACGATGCTACAACCTGTGGGCAATGGGTTTTGGCAGTGGTATCGACAGTCCAATGATGTTACCGCCAACCCCTATTTTCAGCACTAGCATTTTTCCTTTTTTTTGGCTTTTGAAGATTCATTCATTCATGTTTAATATGCCTAATTCCCTTCTAATAAAATCAAATTATTCCTTACTCAATAGTTTAGTAAATATATCTATTAGCTGATGTTTTGTATTAACAAACTCCAAAGATATGTTATGATTACTTATATGGTCCCTAATAAAATGATGTCTAATGTCAATATGCTTAGTTTGTGAATGTTGAATAGAATTCTTTGATAAGCATATTGCACTGGTTTTGTCAAACTTTATAGGGATATTTTTTAGTTAATGTCCATAATTTTCTAAAGTATTTTTCATCCAAATTACCTGTGCACAGCATGCACCTGTCGCAACATATTCAACTTTAATTATAAATAATACGATAGAGTTTTCCTTCTTGGAAGACTAAGAAACAAGTGCATGACCTATGAATTAACAAGTTCCAGAGGTATTTTTCCTTTCTATTCTACATCCTGCAAAGTCGGCATTAGCATAAGCAATCAAATCAAAATTTTCAGATTTTGGATACCATAATCTCATATTAGGAGTTCCTTTTAGGTATCTAAAAATTCTTTTAATGGCTTTATAATGATATTATTTATAATTGGACTAAAATCTTACAAAGAGCCCAATACTAAATATTATATCAGGTCTAGTTGTAGGAAGATAAAATAAACTACCTATCATACCTCTAGAAGTCTTTTGATCAAAGCATTCACATTAATTATCCATATCTAATTTAGTATAAACACTTATTAGTGTATTAATAGCCTTAGTACTATCATGTGAAACAGTTTTAATAGATCTAAGGTATACTTAGTTTGATTAATAAAATTTCATCATTTAGTTGCTTAATTTATAATCCTAAGAAAAATATCAATTCACCCATCGAACTCAATTTAAATTTTTGGCTCGTACTCTTAATAAATAATTCACATAAAGATTCATTTATAGAACTAAAACTAATATTATCAATATAAATTTAAATAATAAGAAAATTATTTTTAAAATATTTAATAAAAAGTGTGGTGTCGACCTTGTTTTTTGAAAAATTATTCTGAATAAGAAAGGAGTTAAGTCTCTCACACCAAGCCCTAGGGGAATACTTCAACCCATAGAGAGTCTTAGATAATTTATAAACATGGTTTGAAAAAATATTATTTTCAAATCCGTGTAGTTGCTCAACAAAACTTCTTTAAAAATAAAACCATTAAGAAAAGCACTTTTGACATCTATTTGAAATAATTTAAATTTTTTAAAATATACATAGGCAAAGAGTATCTTTATGGCTTCAAGTCTAATTATAGGTGCGAAGGTTTCTTCATAATCTATACCTTCTTCTTGGTTGAAACCTTTAACTATTGATCTAGCCTTGTTTTGAACCATGACACCTTATTCATTTTACTTATTCCTAAAGACCCATTTAGTGTCAATCACGAGATAATTACTAAGTTAAGGAACCAGTGTCCAAACTTTATTTCTTTCAAACTAATTCAACTCTTCATTCAATGCCGAGATCCATGAGTTATCTTTGAGAGCATCATCAATGCATTTAGGTTTAATTTGAGACAAAAGGGTAACATTTGCACAAACATTTTTTAATGAAGAATGAGTTTGAATATCTTTTGATGTATCTCCATTAATTAGCTCCTTAGAATGTGCATCTACATACTTTCATTCCTTGGGTTAGATTTCTTTGGAAGTAGATGTATCCAAGTTATTTTGAAGAGAAGAATTCTCATTCAAATTTAATTTATCAAATTCAAAATCATCAAAATTATTTTTCTTAATGTTATGAGATTTATTAAAAACAACATGAATAGAAGCCTTATTAACTAATGCTCTCTTATTAAAAACTTGATAAACTTTGGAAACAAAGGAATATCTAAGAAAAATACCTTCATCGGATTTTGTATTAAATTTTCCTAAGGCATCCTTTTCATTTAAACTAAAACACTTGCATCCAAAAACTTTGAAATAAGAAATGTTAGGTCTTTTATTGTTCCACAATTCGTAGGGAGTTTTAGATAGCTAAGGTCTTATGAGAACCCTATTCATGATATAGTATGTCGTGTTAATAGCTTCGGCCCAAAAGTATTTTGGTAGGCTATGTTCATTAAGTATGGTTCTTGCCATCTCTTGTAAACTCCTATCTTTCTCTCAACAACTCTATTTTGTTGTGGATTTCTTAGAGTTGAGAAATTGTGCTCATGCCCATTTGAATCATAAAATTTTTTAAAATCATGATTTTTAAATTCACCACCATGATCACTACGAATAGAAGAAATTATAAAAACTTTTTCATTTTGAACTTATTTGTAAAACTTGGTAAAATTTTTAAAATAATCATTTTTATGTGCCAAGAAGTATGTCTAAATATATCTACTATAATCATTAACAATCATAAAAGCATATTTACTACCACCTAAACTTGTGATGTCAATAAGTCCAAATAAATCTATATGAATTAATTATAATGGTCTAGAGGTACTCACTTGATTTTTAGGTTTGAAGCTACTCTTTATTTGTTTTCCTAGTTGGTATGCATCACAAATTTTATCTTTGACAAATTTAATTTATGCATTCCTCTTACAAGTTTTCCTATTCTAATTTGTGAGATTAATTTTATAGTTGCATGTCCTAATCTCCTATGTCAAAGCCATGCATCATCATTTAAAACTGACAAGCAAGTTTCATCATGAAAATCATCAAGATCAATAGTATAAACATTATCACTTCTTAAAGCAATCATAGATTTATTCTTATTTGGTATTTCTATGATGCAAGCATTAGATTCAAATTTAATATTATATCCCTTAACACAAAGTTGACTAATGCTTATTAAGTTATGTTTCAAACCATATACTAAAAGAATATCTTCAATCAAAAGATTAGATTTGTTACTAATATTCCAAATGTTAATGATTTTTCCTTTATTATTATCTCCAAATGTGATATATCCTCTGTCTCGGCTAATGAGCTTTGAAAATTTAGAGGGCTAAATTTTCTTTTAAGGAGGGGAGAGTGTAACATCCCTCATTTTTGAAAATTTATAAGGACTTATTTGTAAATATGAGGATTTTTTTTAATAATTCTTTAGCACTAAATATTTTTTTATATATATATTGAAAGTATTGTGAGGGACCAAAAGGTAAATCTCATTAATTGGAGATGATTTGTGAAAGATTCACATTAAGAAAAAAATAAAATAAAATAAAATAAAATGGAGGACATGTGGCATTAGCAAGGATTAGCCACTTGCATTTATTTTACATATGACACCTAAACCTCCATGCACGCTTGCCACCTTACTATTTTAACATGAGCCAAACCTAAGTAATTTAAGGCACAATTAAAGGAAACTTTGCAGCCAACGTAACTTGAGAAGAGGAGAAGGAATTGAAGGAGAAGAGAAAGAGAAAGGATTGAAGAAGAAGAATTTTTATCTTGGCTTAAGGCTTTGCATCAATTCCCCCACATTTGGAAATCAAAACTTTTTAAGGCAAGTGTTCTAACCCATCCTAGAGATAAATTTTGATCCTTGTTTTCACCTTGATTTTGAGAAAATTGGAAGATTGTGGCTTCATGTAAGATATCTATGCCGTTTATACATCAAATGTTGAATCTGAAATTTTTCAGATTTTGACTTTTCAGTACTTTTGTGGCCATAACTTTTTCCACCAAATTTGGGTTTAGGAAAAACCTCTTTTATATGAAAGGAGACTTATAGAGCTTTCATTTGATATAAAAATTCAAAGATTTGGAGTAAATTTAACTATCCAAACATATGAATGAAAAGACCTTATGTATTCAGTAAAACAGATACTGTAGCTTATGACCTTCTGTTACTAAATTGCTCATAACTCTCTAGTGAAAATTCTGAATTTTGCAAAACTTTATTCTTCGGAAACCAGATTCGTATATCGTTCTTTTGACACATAATTTGGAAATTTTGAAATATGTTTGCCTTCTGAAACATCTGTTTAAATTAATTCTATCAATTCTACAAAACAGAGATGATCAATTCTGACCTTCTGTTACTAAATTACTCTTTACTCTCTAGTAAAAATTCTGAATTATGCAAAATTAGTTCTTTGGAAACTAGATTCGTATATCTTTCTTTTGACACCTAATTTGAAAATTTTGAAGTATGTTTGTCTTCTGAAACATCTGTTTAAATTGATTCTATCAATTCTGCAAAACAGAGATGATCAATTCTGACCTTTCTTTACTCTATTTGTTGTAACTTCCTGTTAGGAATTCAAAAAAAAAAAATACATATCCAAGTTTATCTGAAAATAGATTGATACAGCTTTCCAATGACACCTATTTTTAGTGAATTGGAGCATGCTTGGTCACTCAAACAATTCAGGAAATGTACCATTCAAATTTTGCCAGAATTGAAAACTTCGTTGAGTTTTGCATTTTCTGCTAAATTCTTCTTCAATTAAGCTTTATATTAGTCCTTTAAAATTCTTGTATTGTTCATCCTGAAATTATTGTATGTCTGAAATTTATTATGTAATGCTTTGTTTGCATTTCCTAATAAAGGCACACGCATATTTCCGTTGTTCCGCATGTGCCTCCGATATGTGCCAATGTTATTGTTCATACTACCCGTTTATACTCTGGTGTCTTATGGGATAATATGAACCTTTGCCAGGAATCGTATAGGAAGTTATGCTTAGAGCCAGTGATTGCTCTCCCAGCCTCATTGACTTCACTCAAACATGCATGGATAGAGCTCCCAAACGTGGGAGACTTATGCTTGGTGGTCATCCAGAAATAAATGAATCACATTATGTATGTGGTTCCACAGTGCCCTCTATGTTTTTGATATGATATCCAAAGCTTTGCTTATGAGTTTATATTTATGCTTTGGACAAAAATGGAATGTATGCTACATCAAAAATGACATACAAGCTTGTGTTTATTATTCAGTTCACTTGTTATACTTTGAAGTGTTTCGTATGTCATTGTTATGCACCTAAATGCTTCTTGTGACATTTGATACATGCCTAAATGCTTCTTTTGCCGGTGAAATGCTCTAATTTCCTTTCTCCTATTGGTATGTCTAACGCTTGTTTTCGAATGAGGTAACCCTTTGTGATTTTATATCCAATGAGATGATTTCAAATTAACACTTGTATTTCTGCTTTTGTATCTTGATACTAAGCCTGCTTGAACTTCTCCTATCGCCTTGGATATATTAGTCGCTTGCTGAGCTCTTTATACTCACCCCGATGCTATATAAATTTTTCAGGGTAGCTTGTCACGCACTGAAAAGCTAGAATTGGGTTGAAGTAGTGAAAGGCTAGAAGAGTTTTGGGCTAATCTTTGTTGGTTGATAGGTTTTTGTTGTATAGTATACTTTACTTCTGATGTAATATTAAGGATATGTTGATACTTATGTGTTGTAAAAGTTTAAAGGACCGCTCATGTTTATGGAATGATAAGTTTAAATTATATAAGGATATGAACTCATGGTAAATATTATTATTTTTGTGATTGTATATATTTCTACGATTATGGATTTGT
>LVTN01001853.1:21647-36185 GCA_001649415.1 Musa itinerans | reverse complement strand
GATGAATCACATTATGTATGTGGTCCCACAGCGCCCTCTATGTTTTTGATATGATATCCAAAGCTTTGCTTATGAGTTTATATTTATGCTTTGGATAAAAAAAATGGAATACAGGCTACATCAAAAATGACATACAAACTTGTGTTTATTATTCGGTTCACTTGTTATACTTTGAAGTGTTTTGTATGTCATTGTTATGTTCTCAAACACTCTTAGGCCTTTGATATGCACCTAAATGCTTCATGTGTCATTTGATACATTCCTAAATGCTTCTTTTGCCAATGAAATGCTCTAATTTCCTTTCTCCTATTGGTATGTCTAACACTTGCTTTCAAATGAGGTAACCCTTTGTGATTTTATATCAAATGAGATGATTTCAATTGAACACTTGTATTTCTGCTATTGTATCTTGATACTAAGCCTGCTTGAACTTCTCCTATCGTCATGGATATGTTAGTCGCTTGTTGAGCTCTTTATGCTCACCCCGTTGCTATATAAATTTTTCAGGGTAGCTTATCATGCACTGAAAAGCTAGAATTGGGTTGAAGCAGTGAAAGACTAGAAGATTTTTGGGCTAATCTTTGTTGGTTGATAGGTTTTTGTTGTATAGTATACTTTACTTCTAATGTAATGTTTAGGATATGTTGATACTTATGTGTTGTAAAAGTTTAAAGGACCGCTCATGTTTATGGAATGATAAGTTTAAGTTGTATAAAGATATGAACTCATGGTAAATATTATTTTTGTGATTGTATATATTTCTATGATTATGGATTTGTATTGTGGTTGATGTATCAAGATACTATCTTTTACTCCTAGCTCTTATTTGGAGACATACCCCATTATTGAAGGCCATTAAGACATAGTTTGCCACTTTGTCTTCATTGATTTCCTCTATGACTTTTAACTCGCTTGATTTATCCCAAGTTGCATTGAGCACTTTCTTCTTCTTTTAGATTAATTTATTTTTAGTAGCAGACACTCGGCTTTTTAAAAATCCTAGCTTTTTGTATTTCAAGCATATGACTGCATCCTTCTTAGGTTCACTTTTATTCTTACCTTCTCATCTTATAGGATTTATTTTGTTTCTCCTCATAAACTTTTTGAATATTTTGGTAAAGAGTACTATGTCATCATTATCATCACTTGAGCTTTCACTTAAGTTGTCTTCCTTGGATTTAAGTGCAATATCTTTCCTTCTCTTAGAAAGGTTTTCCTCTTCTTCATCATGTACTTTACAGGTCATTTTATAGGCCATCAAAGATCCTATGAGTTCTTCAAGAGAAAAGTTGTTTAAGTCTTTAACTTCTTATATCCTTTGGATCCTAACTTTTAGGGAGGGATTTTAAAATCTTATTTATCAATTTAAGATTAGTATAGTTTTTACCAAGATCTTTTAAACCATTGATAACATCCATAAAATAGGTGTACATGTCACCAATAGATTCGTTTGGCTTCATTTTAAATAATTCATAACTATGTACCAAAAGATTAATTTTAGATTCTTTTACTCTATTTATGCCTTCGTGAGTAACTTCAAGTATATATCAAATATCATGTGTAGTGTCATAAGTAGAAACTCGATTGAACTCATTTTTGTCTAAAGTACAAAATAAAGCATTCATAGCTATAGCATTTAAGGAAAACATTCTCTTCTCAAAATCATTCGATTCATTCAACAGTTTAGAAGATTTTTGAAAGCCAAACTTGACAAAATTCCATAAATTAAAATCCATAGAAAGGAAAAAAATTCTCATTCTAGTTTTCCAATAGGTATAGTCTATCCCATTGAATATAGGAGGATGAGTGATAGAATGACCCTCTTAATTGCTTGAAAAAGTCATTAGATCTTTCTTGGGTGTTAATCCAATTGAGAGAACCAGGCTCTAATGCCAATTGTTAGGATCATAATGACACTAAGAGGGGATGAATTAGTGCTATGAAAAATTTTATTCGATCTTAAAGTTCAATCGATAAATCCATATCGGAAATGTGATTAACAAAAAGTGTGAGTAAGGGTTACAAGTTAACGAGTAAGGAATAACAAATCAGAAGAAAGAGAATATAAACCGATTTATAGTGGTCCAATCTTTTCGACCTACGTCTACTCTCGATTCCTCTTTGCTCGAGGCCATTGACTTTCACTACCAATCGTTCCAATAAGCGAAGATCAACTATCCTTATTACAACTCTTCTCCTTTTAACAGGCTTAGGAGAGAACCTTCATGTAGGGAAATCTAGGGGCGACATCACACGTGCAATGGAAGAACAAAAAACAAAAATCCCCAAATTTCCTATAAATTATGTTCATCGTCAGGCGAAGATTGGTGCATAAAATCTGTAAAACCAAAAACTGCATATATGAAAGATTATGTTTTACCTAAGGAGATCATATATCCCTGAATCCCTATAGATCTATAGAAGAGAATAAAGGAGGTCAAGCATCCTCCTCTCTAGTGGTGATCCACACAATAGGGCCGCGATGACGCTCCGTAAATCTCTAGGACTTTGTTAGTGGATCTGCAATGTTATATTTGGATGAAACTCTTTCAATTGCTACATCTCCTCGAGCCATGATTTCTTTGATTAGGTGGAACCTCCTTAGAACATGCTTAGACTTTTGATGAGACTTGGGTTTCTTTGCTTGAGTAAACACCCTGTTGTTGTTACAATATAAGGGAATCGGCTCCTCGCTACTCGATATGACTCTCAGATCTGTGATAAACTTCTTTATCTGTACTCCACCTCTGTGGTTGAGTTAGCAATAGTATCTTACTTAGAACTCTTTTAGCATATTGTTCCTCCATTCAGGGTGAATGTATACTCTGAATTAGACAGGCTATCATTAATACCAGACTAGAAACTAGAGTCTATGTAGCCCTCAACCCTAAGGCTACTTCCTCCATACACTTTACTACATTTTAGTGTTCCAAACTTGGATTTGCATAAGATATATGCTTGTAACACCTAGAACATATGCTATATTAGGCCTGGTACATAGCATAGCATACATGATAGATCCTATCACTAAGCTATAGGGTATCTTATTTATGTCTGCCCTTTCTTTAGGAGTCATTAGGGACAAACTCCTAGAAAGTGATATCCCACATCTCATCGATATGAGACCTTTCTTGAAATTTTTTATATCAAACCTTTTGACAATGGTGTCTATGTACTTCAATTGGGATAAGCCAAGCATCTTCTTGGATTTATCTCCCTAGATCTGAATCCCCAAGATATAGGATACTTCTCCCTAAGTCTTTCATGGAGAAGTGTTTAGATAGCCATGCCTTTATTGTGAAGAGCATTCCTACATCATTCCCAATGATTAGGATGTTATCGTGTACCTATAATCCCTCAACCATCTAATATCCCAAAGACCATATACCGAGCATGGTGCTGTCAGGCCCATATGGTTTCTCCTCGAGTTTCGCTCCAATCGGATTCTCCCGGAGAACAACTTTTCTCTCAATCCGAATGACCTTGGCCAAGGATTTTTCAGAGCAAGAATACATAGGATATTCCTCTCATGTTACTGAGAGTGGATGATCCTCTATCGATACTCAATAGCCCTCGTAAGGTTGGTTGCCACTCCCAATAACCGGCTATACTAGATTTAAAACTTCCAAACCTATAAGTCTAGTATCAAAGAGTGGAGTACTCATACAGGACATCCTTAGTATCTCAAGTCTAAAGACCAGATATACTACTAAGACTATGGAATCACTATATGACAATATAATACCATCAACCATCCAGTATTCTGTGAGCGGATCAATTAGTGAACTCATTCTCGAATGAGCACCTACACTATATCCTTAGTGTCCCCACATGAGCAGCTATGAGACTAGCTATCTCCATCATATGAATGGGTATACAGCACATTAGTCTGTCCAGGTATCTCAATGTCTCTTTCGAGTAACTTATAACCAAGATTATTTAGGGTTTATGTTTAAAGGTGAATCAGTCTCATTATCGTGATCTCATCATGACATGATTCCCATTATACAGATCTATGGACATCATAATATATATACGTATATGCAATAAGCAATATAAAGTGATAAAATTTTAAAATATAATAAGCAAAAAGAATGTGTATCATATCACACGTGTCATCACTCACGTGATTTACTTGTAGGGCACCTATGACTAGCATCTAAAACACAACACAGTTCAAAACCAATCTTTCGTATGAACAACTTAGCTTAAATACCACTATATGGAAACATAGGGGTGACTTCACATGCATAGTGGAAGAACATAAAATAAAAATCCTAAATTTCCTAAAAGATGTTCATCATAGTACAAAGATTGGTGCACCAAAACCCACGGAACTAAAACCATGTGTGAGATAGTTGTGTTACCTAGGGAGATCGTATATCCTTGAATTTCTATAAATCTATAGGAGTGGATGAAGTAGGTTAAGTGTCCTCCTCTCTAACAGTGATCCACACAGCAAGGGCTGTAAAGATGCTCCTCGAATCACTACTCATATCTCCATTGCTACATCTCCTCGGGTCACGACCTCTCTAATCAGGTGGAACCTCCTTAGAACATGCTTAGACTTCTGATGAGACCTAGGTTCTTTTGCTTGAGCAATCGCCTCGTTTTTGTCGCAATATAAAGGAATCAACTCCTTGCTTCCCGGCATAATTCTTAGATCTATGATGAACTTCTTCATCCAGACTCCTTCCTTTACTGCCTTTGCTACAGCAATGTACTCTGCCTTTGAGGTCGAGTCAACAGTAGTATCTTGCTTAGAACTCTTTTGGCATACTGCTCCTCCATTTAGGGAGTACACGTGCTAGTCATAGGTGCCCTACAAGCCAATCGCGTGAGTGATGGCATGTGTGACTTGACATGCAATCTTTTTTCTTATTATATTTTGATATTTTATCACCTTATATTAATTGTTGCATATATATATATATATATTGTGATGTCCTTGGATCTGTGCAATGAGAATCATATCATGATGAGATCATGATAATAAGACCGATTCACCTTTAAACAAAAACCCCAAATAATCCTGGTCACAGGTTACTTGAAAGGGACATCGAGATAACCGGATATATTGGTGTGCTGTATATCTGTCCATATGATGGAGGTAGCTGATCTCATAGCTGCTTGTGTGGGGACACTAATGATATAGTGCAGGTGCTCAATGGAGAATGAGTTCACTGATTGATCCGCTCACGAAATACTAGATGGTTGATGATGCCTTATTGTCATATAGCGATTCTATAGTACCAATAGTGTATCTGGTCCTTAGACTTGAGACACCAAAGATGTCCTGTATGAGTACTTCACTCTTTGATATGAGACTTATAGGTTTGGAAGTTTCAAACCTTATACAGCTGATTATTGGGAGTGGCAGCCAACCTTATGAGGGCTATTGAGTGTCGATAGAGGATTATCTACTCTGAGTATCATGAGAGGAATATCCCATGTGTTTTTGCTCAGAAAAATCCTTGGATAAGGTCATTTGGATTGAGAGAGAGAGTTCTCCGAGAGAATTCGATTAGAGCGAGACTCGAGGAGAAATCGTATAGGCCTGACTGAGCTATATAGTCTTTGGGATATTAGATGGATAAGGGACTGTAGGTACATGGTAACTGAGGATAAATAGATCCAAAGGATTAGATTCCCCTATATCGTCAAGGGACTGCGGCGTAGTGGCCTAGTATGTTTGTAGTCGATGAATCAAGTGAATTATTATAGAGATAATAATTCACTAAGCTAAAAGGAGTTCTTGACTCAAGGCCAGCACGATATTGGGCCTAGAGGGTTACACACATATAGTAGGTTTTGCGACGAGTAGAGATTCAGATATAAGATATCCAATGGAGCCCCTATCTTATTGGATATCCAATAAGCACCTGAATTATTGGATCCTATGGATGAGATCCAATAAGAGCTAATAAGAGATTTTTGGGTAGAGACCCACTAATCTTAGAGGCTTGGGTAATTGGATGGAGATCTAGTACCTAATAGGACAGGATCCATTAGGGTTAACTAGGGACCTCTATAAATAGGAGGGAACTAAAGACCCATAGGATGGGGCTTCTTAGTAGCCACCTCCTATTCTCCTCTCCCATTCTCCTTCTTAGAGAGTAGGCTTGGAGATTTGAGGAGCGTTGTTGTAGCCCTACTGTGTGGACCATCGCTAAAGAGGAGGACGCTTGACCTCCTTCATCCATTCCTATAGATCTGTAGGGATTCAGGGATATATGATCTCCCTAGGTAACACAACTATCTTTATGATATGCAATTTTTGATTTTACGGATTTTTCGCACCAATCTTCGCATGATGACGAACACATATTTGAGAATTTGGGATTTTGTTTTTATATTTTTCCGCTACGCATATGATGTCGCCCCCAAGATTTCTCTACAACAGATATCCCAAATTCGACTTGCTATCATCGATATCAGATTAGAAACTCGAATCCGTGTAGCCTTCAACCTTGAGGCTAGTATCTCTATATGCCAGTAAAATATCCTTAGTCCTTCGCAAGTACTTAATGATACACTTTATTGCTTTCTAGTGCTCCAAAACTAGATCTGTTTGATACCTGCTCATGACACTCAAAGCATGTGCTATATCAGGCCTAATACATAGCATGGCATATATGATAGACCCTATCGCTGAGGTATAGAGTATCCTATCTATGTTCGTCATTTCTTCAAGAGACTTTGGAGACATATTCTTAGAAAGCAATATCCGATGTCTCATCGGTATGAGACATCTCTTAAAATTTTTCCTGCCAAACCTTTTGACAATAGTGTCTATGTTCTTAGATTGGGACAAGCTAAGTATCTTCTTGGATCTATCTATATAGATCTGAATCCTCAAGATATAGGATGTTTCTCTTAAGTCCTTCATAGAGAAGTGTCTAGATAACCAAGTCTTTATTGTGGATAACATTCCTACATCATTCCCAATTATTAGGATGTCATCCACATATAACACTAAGAAGGTAATAGTGCTCCCACTTACCTTCCTGTACACGCAAGGCTCATCTTCGTTCTTAACAAAGTCATAAGATCTGATTGCCTCATCAAATCTTATGTTCCAACTTCAGGAAGCTTGCTTCATTCTATAAATGGACCTAAGCAACCTACACACCTTATCTAGATAGTCCTTGGATAGAATCCCTCAGGTTGTATCATAAACACCTCCTTCTCAAGGTTGCCATTGAGGAATGCAGTTTTCACATCCATCTGCTAGATCTCATAATCATAGTGTATTGCAATAGTCAATAGAATTCGGATGGATTTTAGCATAGCTACAAGTGAGAAGGTTTGGTCATAGTCAATACCTTACCTTCGACAATATCCCTTAGCCACTAGCCTTGCTTTATAGGTACAATACCCTTAGGTGCTTCAATTAGGTTCCAAACATTGTTGGAGTACATAAAATCCATCTCAGAATTCATAGCTTCTTGCTACTTCCTAGAGTTTATACTCATAATAGGCTTCTCGTAGGTCTGATGATTAATATCCTCAACATCCTCTCCTCTAATATGTCCCACATATCTCTTAGGAGGATGGGATACTCTACCAGACCTACGTAAAGTCGGAACTTATATGCTAGGTACCTGAATAGACTTAGGCTATGGAGTAGTGCTTGAGCTAGGTTCTCCAACCTTGCTCAACTCTATCATGCTCCCACTTTCTCCGCCAAGAATGTGTTCTTTCTTAAGGAAAACCGCTCTCTTGGCTACAAAAATCTTTTGGTCCTCGGGATGATAGAAATAATACCCACAAGTTTCCTTAGGGTATCCCACGAACTTGCACCGCTCTGTACTTGATTCCAACTTATCGAGGTTATATCTTTTAACGTGGGTAGGGCAGCCTCAAATCTTAACAACCTTAAGATCGAGCTTCTTCTCTTTCCAAATCTCATATGATGTAGACACTATCGACTTAGTTGGAACTATGTTTAGAAAATAAGCTACGGTATCTAGGGCATATCCTCATAATGAGTTAGGTAGGTCGACGAAACTCATCATGGTCTACACCACGTCTAATAGTGTACAATTCCTCCTTTCAGATACACCATTGAGCTGAGGGGTATAAGGTGTCCATTGGGATAGAATCTTATGGTCCTTGGAGAATTGGGTAAACTTTGCTCTCAAATACTCACCTCCTCGATATGATCGAAGAGTCTTGATACTCTTTCCAATCTGGTTCTCCACTTCATTCTTATACTCTTTGAATTTATCAAAGGCCTTAGACTTATACTTCATCAAGTACACATATCAATACCTTGAGAAATCATTAGTAAAAGGAATAAGGTAGGAGTTACCACATATGGCAGGAGTTGACATGGGTCCATATACATCACTATGTATGAGTTCTAGTGGTTCAGTGGCTCTCTCTCTAGTTCCACTAAAAAGAGAGTTGGTTAGTTTTTCACGAAGGCAAGACTCCTAAGTTGCATATGACTAATAGTCGAATGGATCTAAATATCCATCCTGTTGCAACTTTTGAATCCTTCCCTTATGGATGTGACCTAGTCTACAATGCCACAAGTATATACTGTTGATCTCAACTCGTTTCCTCTTAGACACACTTACATTCATGATATATGGAGTAGTGTCTAGCATAAACAAACTATTATGCAATGTTCCTCTTATGATGATCTCATCATCTAATAGTATTGAATAACCATTGTATTCAAAAACTAATTTATATCTATTAACTGCCAAATATGAAATGGAAGTAATATTTTTTATAATAGAAGGAACAAAATAGCAAGCATCTAATGCAATAATAGCTCCACCAGGCAGATGTAGGGTGACCTCGCTAACAACCACTTGAGGTCCATCTCGCTTCTCGCCAATCTCCTATGTCATACCAGAACCTGCAACAAATTGTAGATGTGATATGCACTACCAGTATCCAATACCCGTGTGTTATCATAAGATTCTGACAAATTGAGACTGATCATAAATATACCTAAAGCTTCTCCAAGCTTCTATTTCACCCTCTTTGCGAGGTACTTTTTGTAGTTCCTCTTCTAGTGCCCATCTTTGCCGTAGTGGAAGCACTAGCATTTGTCCTTTGCTGGGTCTTTCTTAACAATGTTTGCTTTACCCGATCTACCCATGCCCTTGCCCTTCTTAAGGGACTTTTTTTTTTCTTCCTTTTCTTTCTGGCCTCACCAGCATAGAGAATTTGCTTCTCTTTCTTTATGGTGCTCTTTGCCTCCCTCAACATATTGAGGAGCTCAGGGACAGTCACCACAAGCATCTTTATGGTGCTCTTGCTGATCATAACTCATTGAGATTCCTATCCTATTCAGCCTCCGAACCACCATGGTCTCGAGGGACTCGACCAACTATGATGTTCGGTTAAGTCAACACCATCGTTACATGATGAGTCTGATTCGATGATATACCCATGAGAGACTCGACCAAGCATACCATGTCCTTAGGTCACCGGTGACATCTCTATGTCATACGCAAGATAGCGAATCACGATATAGGTAAGTCTTGAGGGACTCGACCAACTCAACCTACATCGAGAATCGGTCCCTACCTATAACGATGGAAGGCTATATAAGTCAATCTAATTGCCTCATGTTTACCATCTTAATATTATTAAGAGGGGATTTTGATTTGGTCTCCTAATATGACATGTCATACGCATACATATTTAATATATATCTATATCGCATGCAAATATATATACATATCTGTAGGTATACAAGCAATCACACATCACATGAGCAATCACACTAGATAATCATGGACCATAGCCTAATGTGATCAAGCCCGAGCCAATGGGCTTAATCACTCACATCAAGATCTATGTATGTAGCAGTACATCTCCATTTCCTATGATCGTCCATCTTATCCTCGTTGGTTCTATCAGCATCTCGACGCATCTCCATGCATCGTGATCATCCGTATCAGTCTCGTGGGTCCCGCTATCGCTTCCACGCTCCCGCTATACCTCCTCGTGTGATTACAACTTAATCAAAGGCATGCAAGCCCAATAATAAGCGAGAAATAAGATAGAGACTCGCAGGCCCCAATAATAATAATAATCATAAGTACACACACATCTCACGATCCATAATCATTCGTCCACATCATACATCATATATAAATATCATTATATAGGACTACTAGATAATAATAATAATAATTAATTAAATTTTTAATTAATTAATATTTTTGAAATTGGGGACATACATAAAATTTTTTGAATTATGAGGGGTATTTTGGTGATTTAGATAGAAATGATAAAAATGAAAATTTCTTAAATTTCGAGGGGTAAAAATATCTTTTGCCCAATAACCCTAGTTCCCCTCACTACCTCCCACATTGTGGGCCGCCGCCTTTGCTCGCGGGTGGTGTGCCTACGGGTGGCGCCGCCCTTATGAGCGTGCGCCACTACAAGTAAGTGTGCCCGCGGGCAACACCGCCCCTTAGGCTAGCGCCCTTGTAGATGGGCGCTCTTACAGGTGTCGTCCCCACAAGCACCACGCCCGCGGGCCGCAATTGCCGCTTGTGGGCGCCGCCCGCGAGGGGGCTCGCCCGTAGGCCCAACACCCGTAGGTGTCGCCCTTGCACGCGGCCGCAGTGCCCATGTGCAGGTAGCTTGCTTGCGGGTAGCTTGCCTGTATGCGAATGGTCACCCCCCGACGGTCGCTTGTGGCCCCTACACGTAGGTGGCCGAGACCTCCCTTGGGAGTTCTCGGCCAAGGCTGCAAGTTGCCTTGGCCAACCTACGAAGGCAACAACAGTTGCTACCCTCTCTCACCTTTTGCGTCAATGATTTTGATGACAAAAGTCTTCTTAAAACACACACATAGTTCAAAACCAATCTATCGCACAAACAATCTAGCTCTGATACCACTGTAGGGAATTCTAGGGGCGATATCACATGTGCAGCGGAAGAATATAAAACAAATATCCCCAAATTTCCTAATGATATGTTCGTCGTTGTACAAAGATTGGTGTACAAAATTCATAAAATCGAAAGCTACGTATATGAAAAAATAGATTGTGTTTTACCTAGAGAGATCGTATATCCCTAAATCTCTATAGATCTATAAGAGAGAATGAAGGATGTCAAGCGCCCTCCTCTCTAATGGTGATCCACACTACAGGGCTACTACGATACTCCTCAAATCTCCAAGCTTGCTATATGAGGAGGAGAAGGAGAGAGGAGAATAGGAAGTGGCAACCAAAATCCTCTAGCCTATGGGTGTTTGGTTCCCTCCTATTTACAAAGGCCTCCTGTTAACTTAACCCTAATGGATCCTACCCTTTTGGGTATTATATCTCCATCCAACTACCCAAGCCTCTTAAATTAATGGATCTCTATCCAATAATCTCTCGTTGGCTTTTATTAGATCTCATCCATAGGATCCAATAATTCTAAGGCTTATTGGATATCTAATAAGATAGGGGCTCCGACGGATATCTCATATCCGAATCTCTACTTGTCTCAATACTTACCATATGTGTGTGACCTCTAGGCCCAATATCGAGCTGGCCGTGAGTCATACCTGTCAAAACTCCTTCTGGCCCAACGAATTATTATCTCTATAATAATTCACTCGACTCATCGATTGTGGATGTACTAGGTTACTATGCCGTAATCCCCAGATGATATAGAGGAATCCAATCTATTAGACCTATCTGCCCTCAGTTACTATGTACTTATAGTCCCTCATCCATCTAATATCCCAAAGACCATATACCGAGCATAGTACTATCAAACCCATACGATTTTTAATCGAGTCTCGCTTTAATCAGATTCTCCCGAAGAACTCTGTCTCTCTCAATCTAAATGACCCTAGCTAGGGATTTGTCTGAGCAAGCACACATGGGATAATCCTTTCATGACTCCGAGAGTGGATAATCCTCTATCGACACTCAATAGCTCTCGTAAGGTTGGCTACCACTCCGGATGACCGGTTGTGCTAGATTTAGAACTTCCAAACCTATAAGTCCGGTATCAAAGAGTGGAGTACTCATACAGGACATCCTTGGTGTCTCAAATCTAAGGACTAGGTACACCACTAGGACTACGGAATCGCTGTTTGATAATAAGACATCATCAATCATCCAGCATTCCATGAGTGGATCAATCAGTGAACCCATTCTTCAACGAGCACCTGCACTATATTTGTAGTGTCCCCATACGAGCAACTACGAGACCAACCGCCTGCATCATATGTATAGGTATACAGTGTTGAATCTCGAATTTTGATGATGAAACTAATTGATAAGTATTTATGATTTAATCTATGTTTTGAGTGACGTAGGATGCTTCGATCAGGATAAGACAATTAAAGCAGGAAAAATCATGTGGTGCCGGAAGAAAACATGCTAGAAGATTGGACGTCGAGCTGGAGGATCGGTCGACGTATCGATAGAAGGCTTCGGGCCATGGATTCGGGCATTAGACTAAGAAGAGCGGATATTATGCCAAGGATATCACAGTTGTGAAGTCAACTGGCTGATTGGGCAATAGGCCGCAAGAGAGGATGATGCGCCAAAGAATCGGACAAAGCGTCAAGGGACCAATGACATACCGGACAACATGATTAATACTTAGTATTAATTGTCTATATCGAAGTGTATTTTTATATATGTAGGATTAACTACGATAGCAAGGCATAGAGCAAAATAAAGTCTTGGAGTCAAGGACGCGATTTCGTTGGGAGTTCGAGAGTTCATCGGAACTCTAGACGTTCGTCAGAAGTTCTGCAGGAACTAGCCGAGAAGTCCAGGAGCTTGCCAAAGAAGCTCATCGGAACTCACCAAGAAGATCATCGTGAAGTCCAGGAGCTTGTCGGGAGTCTAGTGGAACATTGTCGAGAGATCGTCGGAAGTTCGCCGGATGATCGTTGGAAGTTCACTAGAAGAAACTGAGACATAGGGACTTGTTTAGCTTAGCAAATGTCTTAGATTTCATAGTTAGCACGTAATTGGGTTTGGATTTGGGCCAACCCAATTAGGGGCCAGCTGGGCCCATATAGGGATTGTGTTGGGCCCAATGGGAGGCCCAAACAGTGTCCCAAGAAGTGGCACCGTCATGGCACAATCTTCGAGACTATGTCAGGGGGTGGTACTGCTAGTTTGGGCAGTTGTACCGCCCCTAGCACAGTGTCAGGCGGTGGTATCACTAGTCTGGGCAGTGGTACCGCCAATCTGGGTGGTGGTACCGCCCAGCATAGCCTCCGAGGCGGCGGTATCGCCCAGCATAGTGTCAGTGTCAGACTGACACTAGCGGTGGTACCACCCGTACTCAGGAAACCCGGGATGAGATGTCTTTAGGCTCCAAGTTTGAATCAACTTGAAGCCTATAAATACCCCTCTCATCTCTGGTTAAAAGATACAAACACAAAGAGTTTAAAAGTAAATAAACGCTGTAGAAATCACTTGATAAATCCCTCCTTTAGCTTAAACTTAGATTTCTGTTTCGAGAGGAGTGTGAGTGCTTGTAAAGGTTATCTCCTAAACCTGGTAAAAGGAGAAGAGGGGTGTAAGAAGGAGGTTGATCTTCACCTTTTAAAGGAAGATCGATAGTGGATGCTAGTGGCCTCGATGGAAGTTGAATCGGCGGAGTGGATGTAGGTCACGACGACCGAACTACTATAAAAATTTGGTTTGCGTTTACTTCTTGCTATTTACCTTACAGTAAACTGAATCTTTACTTGCCTACTACTTTCACTTTATATACGAACAAGAACGAGATTTCAAGTTATCTTCTGGAATCAGTTTCCAACGTAGGAAGAATTTTCAGAACCGACGTATTTTACCACTACACTAATTCACGCCCCCCCTCTTAGTGTCGCTCGTGATCCTAACACTCTCTGCCTCCCTCAACATATTGAGGAGCTCTAGAGAGTCACCTCATGCTTATTCATATTAAAATTCATTATGAACTGTGAAAAGAAATCTGGTAGGAACTGAAGCACAATGTCCACACACAAGTTATCTTCTAGGACCATTCCTAGACCTGTGAGTTTCTCTATCTACTCATTCATCTTTAGAACATGGTTTTGAACTGGTGTCCTTAGAATAGTTTGAGAAAGGAGTAAGTGGGGGTGTAAGGGTTATCTCCTAAACCCAGTAAAAAGAGAATCGAGTTGTAAAAGGTGATTGGTCTTCGCCTATTGAAGGAACACCGATAGTGGATGCCGTTGGCCTCGACGGAAGAGGAATCGGTGGAGTGGATGTAGGTCACGACAACCAAACCACTATAAAATCTAGTTTGCATTTACTTTCTGCAAATTACATTAACTGTAAACTGCCTTTAATACGCTCTTACTTCACTTTCAAAGTTAAGCATTTCCGAGTTCGGTTTTCAACGTACGAAAAGATTTTCAGAACCGACATAATTTTATTGCTGCACTAATTCACCCCCCCTCTTAGTGCCGACCCCATTCCTAACAATTGGTATAAGAGCCTTGTTTTCTCCTTTGGTTTAACACCTAAAGAGAAATGGCTCTTTTCGGCTTTCAAGAGGGTCACTCTCTCATTCGTCCTCCCTTTTTCAATGGGA